>MCJB01001494.1:0-15069 GCA_002018475.1 Nicotiana obtusifolia | reverse complement strand
CTACGGGCGCCGGCGTACCCTTCATCTAACTTTCCTTATTATCTATAAGGCTTGTCATATGCATAAATTGACACTTGTCTATGAGCCTCTACAAAAACGTACATAATGCAACCTACGTCGGAACAGGGCCCCGACGTGCCCATAATGCCTACAACAAAATGCATACCAAGACTGTGGCAAGTCCGAAGGATGGATCTCGCCAATATCTGCTGAACTGGGTAGCCTACTGTGGTGGGGAAGCCTCGTCTATCTGTTTGCCTGGACCTGCAGAACGACATGCAGCGTCCTCAATAAAGGACGTCAGTACGCATAATGTACTGAGTATGTAAGACAGGAAACATAATGCAAGAACAATAATAAGCATCAGGGTAAGAGACATACAACCTGTACCATATGAATGCCTCTGAGGGCGACTAACCATGTCATGCCTGACATGCATATGCATAGACAAGTGATGGGTTGACTTATGTACAGTCGAATTGCCTTTTCGGCAAACGTATGTAATTTGTTTTATGGTTCTGCATTGCAGCCTTGTTGGCTATATTATGTATATAAGTATGATCGTATCATGGTATAATGTCACGTATCATTATAATTATTATTCTAGATTTTATGCATATGACAAGCCTTATAGATAATAAGGAAAGTTAGATGAAGGGTACGCCGGCGCCCGTAGGGTAGGGTCCGGTGCCAGTCGTGGCCCTCCGGCTTGGGTCGTGACATGAACTAAGCACCCTTATGGGTCAATCTAGTTAAAGGAGCCGCAATAGACGAGAAGCCCTCTACAAACCGACGATAATAACATGCTACCCCCAAGAAACTCATGATCTTAGTCGTTGTGATGGTACGACGCCAACTCTAAACTGCCTCGACCTTTTTGGGATCCACCTTAATACCCTGACCTAATAAAACATGCCCCAAGAAATCCACAGAATCTAACCATAAGTCGTACGTGGAGAACATAGCGTATAGCTTTTGTTCCTTCAAGGTCTGGAGCACTATCCTCAAATGCTCCTCGTGCTCCTCCATACTATGCGAGTAGATCAATATGTCACCAATGAAGACAATGGAAAATGAATCAAGATATGGCCTAAGCACCCGATTAATCAATTCCATAAATGCCACCAGGGCGTCAGTCAAGCCGAAGCACATCACTAGAAACTCATAGTGCCCATATCTAGTCCAAAAAGCCATCTTCAGAATATCCAAAGCACGAATCTTCAACTGATGATACCCATGTCTCAAGTCAATCTTCGAGAAAAATCTAGCACCCTGTAACTGATCAACATGTCATCAATGCATGACAACGGGTAATTATTCTTGATGGTGACCTTTTTTAGCTGGCTGTAATCAATGAACATCCGCATACTCCCACCCTTCTTCTTCACAAATAAGACTGGTGCGCCCCAAGGCGACACACTCAACCTAATGAACCCTTTCTCGAGCAAATCCTCAAGCTACTCCATCAACTCCTTTAGAGACATACGATAAGGAAAAATAGAGATAGGTGGGTGCCTCATGCCAAATCAATGCTAAAATCGATATCCCGATCTAGTGGCATGCCTGGTAAATCAGAATGAAATACATCGGAGAACTCCCGCACCACGGGCAATGAATCCATTGTGGGAGTCTCCACAACAGGATAGGCCTAATACACTTTCTCAACCAAATGTTGAGCCTTCAGGAAGGAAATGACCCGACTTGAGGTACTTATCGATGAACCCCTCCATTCCAATCTAGGAAACTCTGGCGTCGCTAAGGTAACAGTCTTGGCATGGAAATCAAGAATGACATCGTACAAGGACAACCAGTTCATGCCTAGGATGACCTCAAAATGGGTCATATTAAGCAATAGAAGATCCACCCTGATCTAATAACAATAGAAAGTCAATATACAAGACAGGTAAACCCGATCCACAACAATAGAATCCCTAACTGGGGTGGACACATATACAGGAACACCCAAGAACTGACAAGATACATCGAGATAATGAGAAATTTGAGAAGACACACATGTGACCATGGCGTCTGAGGCTACTGCATTTGGTCTGGTTGCAAAGGCATAAAACCTAGCTGGAGTGCCACCTAGCTTGCCTCCACCACTAGGGCAACCCTACCCACCTACCCTCCGCCTCTGGCCAGCCGAATGGGCAGTACAGCAATTGGTGCGCTGATCATAGGTCTATGGCCTTGCTGTATTGCCATGCCTCGAAGCATGGAGCAAAACCTCCTCATATGACCAAGCTCCCCGCACTCGTAGCAACCTCTAGGTGCACAAGACTTCTGGTCCTAGGTCTAACCCTAGTAATCGAATTACTCACTGAAGGAACCTTGAATAGCCGGTGGGCGGTAGGTGCTCTATGGAATGGCGCTGAAGTAAGGACAAGCTGGAACACCCCGAGCAGGCAATGGTGCTGAATACATGGGCTTGGTAGACTGGCCCCTCATGAACTAACCTCTACCCCTAGATGGGGTGCCACTATATCCACTGGCTAAGGTCGTTTATCCGCTAGTGTAAACTCTCGGCCCTGGCTGCGGATACTCTCGATCCTCCGAGATATCTCCACAAGATTGTAAAGACTCTTCATCTCAGCCTTTTAGGCCATACTAAATTTGATACCATATTGCAAGCCTACAATAAACCCCCGCACACTCTCAGCATTTGTGGGAAGTATCATAAGTGCATGGCGAGACAACTTAGAGAATCTCGCGTCATAGTCGGGCACATATATCTTGCCCAGCTACAGCTGCTCGAACTGACCCCATAACCCTTCGCTGTGTGAGGGTGGAATATACCTCTGCATAAGGAGATGAGTGATCTGGCCCCAAGTCAGGGGTGAACCTGGTGGCCTGCCCTGGAAGCAAGCCTGCCACCATCTGCAGGCCTTGCACATTAGTTGACATGTGGTGAAGTCCACTCCGTAGGACTCCAATACACCTAGATTATACAGCCTCTCCTTACAACAGTCACAGAAATCTTATGAGTCCTCTGACAGCTCTAGCAAAATATTGGAGGACGAAGCCTAGTCCATCTTTCCAGCCGCTTTTTCTTCTCAACGCTCGTAGCTGGTCTGTCCCTTGTCTAACTACTGCAACCGGCTGAGCCCCGCTTGCAGTTAGTGCACCTTGGTTCTGGTAAACGGTAGCAATGTGCCCTAAAGCATGAGCGGTAGGGGTCTGTGCGCCCCCTCCAGCCTGATATGTGGCTGGATATGCTAAAAATAGTCCAGCATGTGTCACCGAATCCATGAACCGTAGAATATGTCCCATGACCTCCTAATATCCCTATGTGGTCATAAAATTCGTTGGGGCCAGCTTAGCTGCAGGTACCTCACCCTGCTCCTCAATAACAGGATCCCTCACCAGATCCACTGCTGGTACTACAGGAGCAACTATCGGACGCCCCTATCCTCTAGCAGGAGTTATGGCCCTCCCTCGGCCTCTGCCTCTACCTCTGTCTCTGACGGCTAGGTAGCAGCCCTTGTACATCTGGGTACTACAGTAGCACGTGTCCTTACGATCTGTGAGAATAGAGAAAGATACATGGCACAACATCAACTGCATAAAAGGAGTTGAAGAACGAGAAGTTTTCTAACACCCTATAGCCTCTTGAAGATAAGTACGAATGTCTCCGTACTGATCTGCAAGACTCTACTGGGCCTGCTCGTTACTCGTGAGACCTGCATGAATCTAGTGCTCTGATACCAAGTTGTCACTACCCGATTCCCACAATAGGCCATGATGGTTAGGCAAACCAACGGTAAACCACCAACTTAATTATTCATTTTATTTGTTTTGAAATCATAGGTTTCATTAAATAAAAGAAACTAAGTTTAGAAGACCAATGGTGATATAAAGCATTACTGAAACATAAAAATGAAATGGTGACAATATTAAGCAAAACCATAATAGCTACAACAAATTCCCAAAGCTAGGTGTCACAAATGCACGAGCAATGTAGTAGAATGTACAAGCCACTATAACTTCTACCAGAAGTAAAATAGAAAGAAATGGTAAATGCAACAAGAAGGAGACTCCGGGTTATCCATATTGGAGCATGGAAAGCGTCTCACCTCTAACTCTCCGGATAACGCGGATGTTACACCCCATGTTTTCGTACATGAGAGTACGTCGTAAGTCAATTGACGTGAGCTTAGAAATGAGATCATCTTTGAAAGTTCATAAAGTAAGTTGATCACGTTACCTTGGAGTTTACAAATCTTTAATATCATGAATAACAAGAACCAAGAGTGTAGAAAGGCTTAGAAGCTGAATGAATTGAGGAAAATAAGTTTCATCGAAAGTCGACAAGCTGGAAAAGTTATAACATATACTTTTTGGGTGAGACTAGGGTGCATAACATTATAAGGAGGTTATGTTATGATTTATATTAGTCGTATGATATTCGTGTTCTATGTTTTAAAGTCAAGCGACTTGTGGAATAAAAGTTGTCAAAGGTCATCACAAGCTACATTCATAAATGTGCTGAAAATTAGGTCCAATGTAGCTGAGCTTTTCTCCCAATATACTTAGAATTACAGGGTCATCTACCTTCCAAATTTCAGATCTATGAGTCTAGTTTCTAAAACATTAAATCATTTTCCGACACGATATTCGAGAAGATATTCACATTTTCGTGCGACTGCTCAAGTAGCTTCGAATGGGACCCACTTAGGCGATGGACGACCCTTGAACATTTTTAAGGGGTTGGACGGCTCATTTATGGTCATTTTCGACCAAAGACAGTTCCCAAACTCTCTCAACACCTCTTTGACAGTTCTCCCAGGTTCCAAGTCGAATCTAAAGGGGTTTTGCCTAAGCCTAACCTCAATAGCTAGCCTAAGTGAAGAAGAGAGTCTCTATGTTGTTGTGATGGATTTAAGGGTTCTTGTATGCTACAGGAAGCTTTGGTTCGAGTTTTTTCTGATTATTTAAGGTATGTATAACACCCTATTTCCTGGCCTTAAGCATATCTATGTGTTGGTTAATTTATTTGGACGAAGAATTACAAGATAGAACTTGAAATTGTATAAGTTGTTGTCTCTTATTGCACTATTTTGGAGTTGTGTATATGACTTCATGTGGCTGGAAATCGTGGGGAATAGATTTGTTATAATTTTCTCATTGTTGTTATGCTTGTAAATATGTTGTAAATAGGAGAAGAAGTAACCACACAATACCTAGAAGTTGTCCATGCTGTTGTTATATCTTATTGGGTTGTTTGATATTACTTATATAACGTATTTAAGGTTGGAATGTCATGTCAGTATATATGTTTATATTCTGGGCCTGTTGATGGTGTTTTAAGTACAAGAGAGATGAAAAAAAAGTTGGAGTTTGGTTCAAATACAAGCTTGCCGCTCATTGTGTTAAATAGTTATTTCGTTGGTGACATTTGTGCACTTATTGTTGTGTAGATTGAATGGTGTTGTTGGGCTGTTGGGTGTGCTGTGGTGCTAAAGGTATATAGTTGAAGGTTTTATGTGTTCTTTTTGTTTTTATGGACTTGGGGAAAGCAAGAAAAATAGGGGAGATGTTGTCTGTTTTAATATAAAATAAGCTTGTCACTTGTTGTACGGTAGCTGTATCATTCGTAGCTGAATGATAGTATTATTATCGTCCTTGTAGATTATAGTGTGACATGATGAGTTCAATGTGGTCATTGGACAGACTGTGATAAGGTATGTTAAGGCTATCCCTTCTTTCCTTTTGGCATGATCCATATGATACAAACGAAACAAGCAAACATGCAACTTTCATAAATGAGTCTATTCATAGAAGTACTAGGGGTGTCTATGTTCTTGGTTTTCCATGTGTCCTATTATTATATCGTCTATTCATGGGTCTCAAAAAATACGTAAGTTGATAAAGTTTATCTGAAGGCATAATGATCTTATGATATTCTGAGAGATCTTATTGACTTACTTCATTATGCAATGCATTCATTTATACATGTACATTGATCCATGACCATATGGCATTACATAAGCATATATTTTTTGTATATGGGGTATGGGGAAAGGTTACAACATTATATACGTGCCACCGCCCACTCAGCTGGTATACATTGATGATTTTGCCCATAGAGGTCGAGATGATATGATGGGATGCCCTCAGAGGCTTGACAATGTTATATATGTATATACTTATGCATGATATGACATTTATATGCATATGCATGGCATTATAAATGTTTCATGATTCAGAGAGTTGTTCAGACTTACAGCTTGAGTCATTTACTACATGATTCTTCAATGTCTTTTATATACTACTTTTGATACCTTATATACTCAGTACTTTATTCGTACTGACGTCCCTTTTGCCTACAGACGTTGTGTTTCATGCTGCAGGTCTTGATAGATAGGTACAATCCTCCTAGTAGGCTATCGGCTCGGCAGAAGGTGTTGGTGCACTCCACTTGCTCCGGAGTTGCCTATTTGGTTAGTATGCTTTTGACATGCATTGATTGGCATGGCGGGGCCCAGTGCCAACCTTTATGACATTTATATGCTCTTAGAGGCTTGTAGACAGAGGTCATGTATATGGATACTTGTATGGCCTTGTCGGCCTATGGTTTGAGTGTACAAATGATCATATCAGCCTTATAGGCCCGTATGTCACATGTATAAGTTTATATATCATGTTGGGTCATCCTATGTCGAGTATTCCCTTATGCTTTATTTTGATTATCTCATAACGGCCCTTCTGGCACACTTACCCATGATGGTATGATAAGAAAGATATGTTATGGTGGTACTCGGTTGGGTAAGGCACAAGGTGCCCGTCGCGGCCTTGCAGTTTATATATCATGTTGAGTCTACAAGTTGTATCTACTAGAGTCTTGTTTGTGGCTGTGTTGTGCACCAAACTTATAAGCAGGAGGCTACAGGGCGTTTAGGACTGTCACTCTTTCTTCTTACTCTATCTGGATCGTGTGGTAGAGGTCAGTTGTAAGAATTCAAACTCCTTAATTCTATTTTATTCGTAGTACGATGATACCTATGGCCCTTAAAATTTGGCTATCTTTACAAATTCTTAAATAATTCAGCAGAGTTTCCCGTGTATCTGGACCTATTCACCTGTTAGAGAATCCCAGAAATCAATCCTAAATAACATATAGATAACACCACATTGCACCATATACATGAAATCAACAACCATGACTCTCGAGGCCAACTCTATGACCTTGCTTACCTTGATCGTATCCTTGACTTTTCCTTCCTCCATTATGAGGACAATTGGGCACCTCAGACATAATTCATGTCATGTGCATCACTCGTTTAATCCTTAGGAAATTCTTATATCGTAGCACGATGTGCAAACATTCCTTGATATTAACAAGGGAACTCTGAGACTAACTCAGAACCTTAACGCACAATCAAGGATAGAAGAAGAGAAACACTTCCTTAATGTCGTTATAGCCTCCCTGTTATGAGTGTGGCAGGAAACACACCGATAAGAGAGACTCTACTGACACAGCTCCATGACACCTTAGGACTCATAAATCATACTCTAATACCATGTTTGTCACGCCCCGAATTCGAGGAGTGAGACTGGTGCTCAACCGAGTAAATCCAGTCGAGCAAGCCTATTTTACATTGACCTCTCATCATTACTCAGATATGATTTATCAAAACATCATAAGTGTCATGACTTTTAAATTGAATGCATTTGGCTCAACGGCCAACCATCTTTCACATGATGGCTGTGTAGCCTCATAAATACTAAGAACATAAATACATGACAAAACTCAGATCTTTAATTACATGATCCATAGTGTACATGAAGCTTCTATTACAATAGATACCTAAATACATAAAATGAACTAGACCTAAACACCCACTAGAACTGTAGCGGGCTCACCATAAGCTGAGTAGCGAAGAAGATCTCTATCCAAGATCCATATCATCTTGTAGAAGTATACCTACATCCAATAAAAGATGCAGCGCCCCCCGCAAAAGGGACGTGAGTACATATGAAATAGTACTCGTATGTAAAGCAGACAAAACAACATATAAAAATATTGTTACTCAAATAAGAGACAACTAAAGTACATCAAGAACTACGAAACATACAAGAGAATCACATTTCAAGTCTTAGTATTCTTGCATCGTTCTGAACTTCTTTTAAGATCAACTGAGCCATATAAACCATATGCTGAACACATAATATAATGTAATTGAAATAACATGTACAAACAAGGCCAACAAAAGTGGCACCTATTGTCTGCGTTAAAAATGCGTCTCACTGGACCGTTCATATCCCTCTATTATTTTACACCTATATATTTCATAGACCGTCCTTTGTGTTCCAATATCATATTATACACCTATGTGTCTCATTGACCGTCCATATTGTTTATTCATACCGTAAACCTATACATTTCATATGCAATGTACCTATGCGTTTCATAGACCGTCCATAAGATTCCATATACAATATACCTATGCGTTTCATAGACCGTCCATAGTATTCCACACACAATACATCTATGCATTCATAGACCGTCCATAGGGTTCACATATTTTACACCTAGGCGATTCATAGCCTATCCGTAGGATCACATATACAATACACCTATGCGATTCGTAGACCGTCACATTTGATACTAATTGCTTAGATTTTAGCTTGTTTTAAATGTAATTTCCCTTTGTACTTATGTAATTTTGGTATTTTTTATGTGTATGAGGCGTAAGCACCTAAGAGCATGGAAAAGAGCTCAAAAAGCCACAAAAAGACAAGAAAAGAGCAAAAAGGCATCACAAATGTGGATATGCTATTGCAAAACCCACATGCGAGCCGCATATTTCACACCGAGATCATAGATCAAAACAGATTTCTGGGCAAAGTTCAACGTTAAAAATGCGGTCTCATTTGTGATCGCATAACCTATTTGCGAGCCACAGAAGTAATTGCAAACTAGACATGAAGTCTACCGAAGGAAGAAAATGCGATGCAAGATGCAGTCGCATTTCTACAATGCGGACCGCAAACCATGAATGCGGTGAAGGCGAAACTAGGGTTACAATATGCGATGGCCATGTCAAAAATGCGGACCGCATGTCTGTTATATGACAGAAATGCAGTCAGATATTCAACCTGAAAGGGCAGTTTTGTCCGATTTTTGGCCCTCTATAAATAGATTTATTGGGGTTTTGTGGGCTCAATCTTGTCTGACTTTAAAGCTACAATACAAGGCATTAATATTCCTCTCTTTTGGAAGCTTTTAGGTCAAGAATCTTTCACTTTGTAAGCTTTATGGCATTTAATATTCTCTTGCTTTTGTATTTTAGTATGAGTAGCTAACTTTAAATACTAAGGTTGTGGACCCTAAATGGGTGTTATGTTAATGGGTGTTTAACATTGAATATATATATAATGGTTGGTTGATATTTATTTACTTCTCATTCTTCATTTATTGTTGGTGGTTGCAAACATTAACAAGCACCATTAAATTCTTGCTTTGCTTGGGAAAGTAGGGTAGAATTTGGTAGAAGTAAATACCAAAGACTCAAGGCTTTAAACCTTGTTTAATAAAATCGCATAGGAATAAGTGGGTTTTATTTGGCATAAATTGATTGTTCTCAATTGCAACTCTTTTATATTTTGAAAAATCATAAAGAGGAAATACTACCTAACTATTGGAAAATATTGGGTAGCCATTTAGACATCATTTTCATATCACAAGGACCTTCCATTAGAAATATATCATATTAACACCGGTAGCATTACACTTCATTAATGGGGACATAACCTTGGTTTCTTTAATCAAATTATCTACATTCTCAACATTTCAACTAGCCATCACCTAAAACCAAACTCAATTCATACTCTTGTTACCATTAATACATACTCTTGTTACGGTTAACTGGATAGAATTACGACTTTAGTCGAGTAACACACTAGTCAAGTAACCTTTTCACACCTATTCCCTGTGGGATTCGACCCCAAGCTTGTTGGGTTATTATATTTGACATCGACCGCCTTACACTATTTATTAAAGTGTAATTTGAGCATATCAGATTCTATACACAATATGTCAATGCGTTTCATAGACAGTCCATAGGGTTCCATACACAATATACCTATGCGTTTCATAGACCGTCCAAAGGGTTCCATACACAATATACCTATGCGTTTCATAGACCGTCCATAGGGTTCACATATTTTACACCTATGCATTTCATAGCCCGTCCATAGGATCACATATACAATACAGCTATGCATTTCATAGCCCGCCCATAAGGTTTATAAATCATTTATGCATATAACCATATATAAAGTCAAAGAGACATGATTAACATTACATTTAAGGTCGTAAGTTCCTGGATCATTGGAACACTTCATGTTCATGCTCATCATGGAGAAACATAGCTCATTACATTAGCACATGTATGGTGAATCAATAAGTCAATTTCAATGGCACATGGCCCAAAATTCTTTTTCATAAGATTCATCATCATTTAGCATAAGACATCTCCCTTACACCTCGTTATTCACTCACTTGTCATCTTGAGGTCATTAACTAAGTTCACGATTCTTGGGGACTTAACATCGAAGTCATTTACACTTATTATTTTAGAAGTATACATACTATGATTGAAACCATTGGAACATACAACGCCTCATAATTCTCATTTTGGCAAACGGCCGTATTTCATGTTCATACTATCACTTACTTGTACTTGCCATGGGTGATCATAGGACATTATGAACATTTAAAACAATTAAGAACACCATAGCCTCTACTCATGAGAACGTAGGAGCTTATAGCACATTGAAAACACAAGTACGAATACATTTATCTCATAACCATTCTCATCATATATCACCTCATTAGTACTTTCAACTACTTATTATATCATTATTTCATTGGCTCTCTTGACCATACATATGATTTTTCTTTCATGGAACAATGGCCGTATTTCATATTCCACACATTCATATCTTTCCTTTCATAGGTCATCTTCATACATATCAACAGATAGAATATTCCAGAAATCACAACTTTAGGTTCATTAGTAATGAAGGCTTTAAACACAATAGGTTACTTTCCAAGAATTGGAGTAAAATGATTGGAAATCGAAGAACAAGTTAAAATCATAATGAGTAACACATCATTCATTCTTGAAATACTTTTTCCCCAAAGAGAAATTCAGAATTTAAACTCATGAATAAATAAGAGCTCAAAACATGTTAGAAATACTTACAAAGCACAGTATGTGTTGAAACAGCCACATTTGGGCACAACTTGAGTAGATAGGCTTTTAGGTCAATCTATTTTTGAATTCAAATTGGGAACAATTGAATCAAGGCTCATTTCTTAACCTTTCTGACATCATTTCATTTCATTGGCTATATTATCCACGAGTATAACTTTCATTATCGGCGCGGTGGCCACACTTTACCTCTTCAACCCACTCCATTTACTTTCAAGCATCTTTATAGATTATCAACAATAGTCATTTTAAATCAATACATTAGATACACATATTAGTAATTAAGAGTCTTAAGCACATCGAGTTTTTCTCACATAATTTTGCATATAGCCTTCGTTTGAACTTGACTTAAAGTCAAAACATTTCTAATGCACAGCCCATACATTGAACACATTCTCAAATGATAACATAACATGATAAAAGCATTATGGATACATACAGAACAGATATCTTTCAACACACGCTTATTTGGAATAGCCAATTTTATAAAGAACAACCAGGGACTTACATAAATTACTTGAATACCGTGGAATTTAATTTTAAGAGAGGGGTTTAGCCAACATACCTTGCTTGAACTTTCCTTAGATTACTAACATATTCCGGAAATCCTACCAACTTCAATCTATTTAGTAACATAACAAAAGTGAACCATAATTAGGAAGATGTTCGTGGGTTCAACTGATTTAAGCATTTCATCAAACACTTGGCGTGAAAATTTGACTACAAGGTTCTTCTATAAGATTTCCTTCACCCCACAACCAATTTAATACTAAGAGCTTACTCCTTTTAGTTAAATAACCTCCCTACCACTCATATGGTTACATTTATGCACAAAGAGCAACCCCCACACCTAAGAATCATACTTCTCATGACCTACCTTCAGTCCAAATCCCGAAATTTAGGGCTAGGGAGTAGAACCTTACATCTTAGATGAAGATCTTTTGATTAGATTCCTTGATTCTTGAAGATTGGGGCAAGAATGGATGATTATCATGCTAGGTCTTCTCCTTCTCTCTCTAAAATAGCTCTCTCCTCTCTCTAAACAATAAGAATTTACCTTATAAAATAACCCCGAAGTCCTTATATCAAAATAGGGTCGGATAAGATAACTTCCAAAAATGACTCCCGAAGTCAATTATGTGGTGCAATTATGTGGTAGCCGAATCGATTATGTGGGCAGCAAAATCAATTATATGCTAGCAGAATCGATTATGTGGGCAGCATAATCAATTATGTGATAGCAAAATATGTTTTTAAAAATTTTCCCGTCTCTGCTCTACGTTATGCTGCATATGCGGTCCACGAAAACGTTCTGCAGTCACGAAATTGTTCAGCAGTCACGAAATTGACCGCAGAATCACATTCTGCCAGCCTTTGGGAATTTTTTCATAACATCTTATAGGTGTGTCCAAATGACAGACGGTTTGAAGCTTTAGAAACTAGACTCGAAGGTATTTCATTTAATAGGTTTTCCATCACATATCTCCTTAAATATATGTAGATATGCTTGTCCAAAGTTTCGTCTTGTGTGTACTCAATTAGAAGTTTGGTCTATCACGTAATTTCCAACTAGACTTAGACTTGGGGCTCTCCTTATACCCCACATCACTTATCATATGCCTCGTACACTTATTATCATAATCCAATTCATATCCATCATATTAATAGTCCTCGTCTGCACAGAAAATAACTTAATTAGCGCACATCATATTAATAGTCGTCGTCTCAGTAGTGAGGAAGATCCCTATCCAATATCCATATCATCTTGTAGAAGTATACCTGCATCCATTAAAGATGCAGTGCCCCCTGGAAAAAGGGACGTGAGTACATGTGGAATAGTTCTCATATGTAAAGCAGACAAAACAACATATAGAAATATGGTAACTCAAATAAGAGACGACTAAAGTACATCAAGAACTATGAAACATCCAAGTGAATCACATTTCAAGTCTTAGTATACTTGAATCGTTCTGAACTTCTTTTAGGATCAACTGAGCCATATGAACCATATGTTGAATACATAATATAAAGTAATTGAAATAACATGTACAAACAAGGCCAACAAAAGTGGCACCTATTGTCTGCGTTAAAAATGCGTCTCACTGGACCGTCCATATCCCTCTATTATTTTGCACCTATGCATTTCATAGACCGTCCTTTGTGTGCACATATCATATTATACATCTATGTGTCTCATAGACCGTCCGTAGTGTTTATTCATACCGTACACTTATGCATTTCATATGCAATGTACCTATGCGTTTCATAGACCGTCCATAAGATTCATACACAATATTCCTATGCGTTTCATAGACCGTCCATAGGATTCCACACACAATACACCTATGCATTCATAGACCGTCCATAGGGTTCACATATTATACATTTAGGCGATTCATAGCCCGTCCATAGGATCACATACACAATATACCTATGCGTTTCATAGACCGTCCATAGGGTTCCATACACAATATGCCTATCTGTTTCATAGACCGTCCATAGGGTTCCATACACAATATACCTATGCGTTTCATAGACCGTCCAAAGGGTTCCATACACAATATACATATGCGTTTCATAGACCGTCCATAGGGTTCACTTATTTTACACCTATGCATTTCATAGCCCTCCCATAGGGTTCATAACACATCATTTATGCATATAACCATATATAAACTCAAAGAGACATGATTAACATTACATTTAAGGTCGTAAGTTCCCAGATCATTGGAACACTTCATGTTCATGCTCATCATGGAGAAACATCACATGTATGGTGAATCAATAAGTCAATTTCGATGGCACATGGCCCAAATTCGTTTTCATAAGATTCATCATCATTTAGCATAAGACATCTCCCTTTCACCTTGTTATTCACTCACTTGTCATCTTGAGGTCATTAGCTAAGTTAATGATTCTTGGGGACTTAACATCGAAGTCATTTACACTTATTATGTTAGAAGTATATATACTATGATTGAAACCATTGGGACATACAACGCCTCGTGATTCTAATTTTGGCAAAGGGCCATATTTCATATTCATACTATAACATACTTGTACTTGCCATGGGTGATCATAGGACATTAAGAACATTTAAAACATTTAGGAAAACCATAGCCTCTACTCATGAGAACGTAGGAACTTATAGCACATTGGAAACATAAGTACGAACACGTTCATCTCATAAACTTTCCCACCATATATCACTTCGTTAGTACTTTTTACTACTTATTACATCATTATTCCATTGGCTCTCTTGGCCATACATATGATTATTCTTTCATGGAATAATGGTCGTATTTCATATTCCTAACTTTCATATCTTTCCTTTCAAGGGTCATTGTCACGACCCAAGCCGGAGGGCCGCGACCGGCACCGGACCCTACTCAACGGGCGCCGGCGTACCCTTCATCTAACTTTCCTTATTATCTATAAGGCTTGTCATATGCATATAATCTCAAATAATAATTATAATGAACCAAGACGTCATGCCATGATACGAACATACTTATATACATAATATGGCCCATAAGGCTAAAATGCAAAACCATAAAATAAAATATATACGTTTGCCGACAAGGCAATTCAACTGTACATAAGCCAACCCATTACTTGTCTATGCATAAATTGACACTTGTCTATGAGCTTCTACAAAAACGTACATAATGTAACCTACGTCGGAACAGGGCCCCGACGTGCCCATAATGCCTACAACAAAATGCATACCAAGACTGTGGCAAGTCCGAAGGATGGATCTCGCCAATATCCGCTGAACTGGACAACCTACTGTAGTGGGGGAGCCTCGTCTATCTGTCAGTCCGGACCTGCAGCACGACATGCAGCGTCC
>MCJB01001493.1:4937-34477 GCA_002018475.1 Nicotiana obtusifolia | reverse complement strand
ATACGGATCTAATGCTTTAATTAAAACTGAATTTGGAGTCCATTTGCATAATATTATACCACTTATTCTTGAAGGTACGACATCGACACTTTCTTGAAATGCCAAAGTTAAACTTCATCAACCATCCAAAATCCATTCGAGGCCCTCGGGACTTCAACCAAACATGCCAACATGTCCCATAACATTATTCAAACTTGTTCCAACCTTCGGAACGTTATAATCAACATCATAACATCAAATTCGCATCGGATTCAAGCCTAAAGATCTCAAAATCTTCTAAATCGCTCTTTTGATCTAAACCCGACCAAACCACGTCCGAATGACCTGAAATTTTGCACACAAGTCATAAATCACATATCGAAGCTACAGCAACTTTCGGAATTCCATTCCGACCCTCGGATCAAAATCTCGCCTATCAACCGGAAATCGCCAAAATTCTAACTTCACCAATTCAAGCCTAATTCTACACGGAACCTCCAAAACTAATTCCGATCACTCTCCTAACATAAATCCTCTCCCGAAACTAACCGAATCATCGGAATTCACATCCGAGCCTTCTAACTCATAAGTCAACATACAGTTGACTTTTACAACTTAAGCCTCCTTGAAAGAGACTAAGTGTCTTATTTCTTACCGATTTCACTCCGAATGCAAC
Source organism: Nicotiana obtusifolia (assembly GCA_002018475.1). Taxonomy (NCBI): domain Eukaryota; kingdom Viridiplantae; phylum Streptophyta; class Magnoliopsida; order Solanales; family Solanaceae; genus Nicotiana; species Nicotiana obtusifolia. Next base: position 33,822 of record MCJB01001493.1, on the reverse strand, counting down.
TTAGTCAATTTAATTACCTAAAACATTGATAACAAGGCATAATGATACAGATATTGGGGAAGACGAAGCAGTAACCCATGAGACGATTTATCGGGTCGTCACATTCTCCCCCTCTTAAACAAACGTTCGTCCTCGAACGTGCTAAGGACTATTCCGAGGAAATTAAATTTCTATGTGTATCATTACACACACTTGCAGGTGATTCTACATCACCGTTAATTTAACATGGATCTGACAACGCCTTCTCAATTGAAGATTATTTCTTTTATCCATATTTATAAACTTTAAAGCCAAATTTCTCACAGCCCAATTAATTCAACACAACATGTTAGTCTCAATCGGCTGTAGCAACTCGTGCTTGCGCGCCCATCATTTGTACGCCCATAACCACGTCTCTGGTCATAATAGCTGTTCATACTTAATTGCAGCATCCTCAATTAACTTCATTTTAACCGAAACCTCATTTCAAATTTTCACAACACTTCTAGCAATTCGCGAGGCATTAAGACCTTATAATCATTTACTCGAATCTACGAGTCACATTCAACGCCAACTAGGCACTCACCTTGTAGGTTAAAACTCAATAATTACAGTACAAATATGGCTAAACGTGCACAGAAATACATAGAAGAATTATCAAATAAGCCTAACAAGCATGGCTCCCTATCAGTACTATAGTACAAATTTAATTCCACACAGGGGGAATTTAAAACACATAATTTTCATTGCAAGGATCTCGTCCTTATATAACTCCCACCGCAGCTCATAGCCCAGTTTAAGCTTTTCACATCATTTTACAATTGCGAGGATCTCGTCCTCAACTCTGAATCACATGTAATATGCACATCGTGCCAGCCGAAATCTATACATTTCCCCCTAAAAAAAAAATTTCCTTTAATCGAAATCACGGCACATAATGAACTCCCATACCGGGAGGGCATGTAATTCATAAAGCTTTAATCAATTATCCCGAAATTACATCAAAACCCATTGTAGTGAGTAACAGAAAGTCACTTTGGACTCATAGCCCTCTACAGTGTACGAAACAAAATGATAGACACGGCTATGACCATCAAAATCTCCCAGCAGGGTTAAACACAGTGGTGGAGTGCAAATTCACAAACTCACCATATAGGTTGATTTACCATAATAGCATCCTCCGACCACAATAGTTGAAATTTCAGGAATCTGGTGCCCGCAACACATTTCATGACGCATATAAATTCTATTCCAAATCTCGCAATACTGCCACGACGAAAGAAACGTGTAGAAACTTGTAGCCACCTACCGAGTCAATAATTCATGTAGTCTCTCATCCTGTCAAGAGCCATTACCTCATTCTGAACTGAATATTGATGTTTCCTTTTAATGTGCCTTATATAAATCTGATTGCACAGATTTCAGCTCAAATAATCTCGTCTCACTCGGTGCAAGCTGCTCACGCAATAAGCCGCCTCAAATACCGACTCAGCTCTCATATGGCGCCATCATGCGCCGACAAGCTACAATTTGAACATGACACATAAAGAGGAACAAACTCTGGAAAAGAGTTATCCAGCCTGCGTAACGAATAATGGTCAAACAGATGTTACGAACCCTTTTCAAAGGATGAGAAAAAAAATACGCAGGAAGAGGTATAGGGGACCGTACTCATCATAACACTGTTGCGGCACGCAACCCGATTCACACATGATATCGTTACGCGAGATTAAAAGAATTTCTCATAACCCCTGAACTATTAGTAGAATGAATACTTCATTGGCTAGAACCCCTTTCACTCAACTCATCTCAGAATAACCATGGCAACATGAAACTGAATTCCCATAACCACAGAAAATACAAACCTCAAGTTGTGGCGTAAACCATCATGACTCTTCCGGAGTCCATTCACACAACAAGGCCATTCGAAGCAATATCTCCCAAATCAATCAAGTCATGGTGGCTATCGGGCCTGCACGTACAACCACATACCACATGTAAAACTTCACACGCCGAAGGAACTAATCATTGCCACCATCACACCGATTCGACCATTACTAACCAACCCAACTTCTTTCAATTTACTCTTGACCAGACTTAGAAATATAATAGCTCCATTCATGACATAATGAACTCAATTCGCTCTCACCTCGAGTGACCCGAATCGCGAGAACACATTATGTCAATACTCATGAACCATCTCGTACCCTCCTTATTTGCTCAATATTATCTCAGACTGGTACACCCATTTTGCAAGACCTTTTGTGCATCCGAAACTATTTCTTCCTTTCCTCCAATACTGCACCGTATACCCGATGGTAACATAGAATATTCCAGGTTTCTTTCGCAATCCACTGTGAGGACTCGATTCTTATCCAGACTTCGGACTACAATTCTTTAGGCATTGCACTTTAATTCTTGAATCCACTAGGACCGTTAGCGAGAGTCAATTACTCTGACCTAGTCCCGAAGATAACCAACTCCAACGCTCTACTAGCACATGACAACCTCTCAAAAAAGCAACCAACTGCGCTCTTTTCCATGTACATCACGTCCAAAAAAACATAAGCTCCGAGTCTTCCCAAGAACCTGAACAGGCATCGATAACACCGAATATGGCACACACCCATCTGGTTCTTGGTTGAATTACCCCTAGTATTTCCTTTTTTTAGTCATAAATACACCGCCAACGTACCGATAACCAGAAACCGCACAAGCAAACAACCACGCGATCTAATTGTAAACGGTGGGGCTCTCCCCCACTTAGCTCTAAGCCACTGTCACATAATGTAGAGTCCACAACGATTCCTCCTTCTCAATTACCATGATCTCACACCATTAATACGACAGACTTGTCGAAGTCTTTGTTAAGCTTTTCATGATCATCCTGGATCATAAGTCATGGTCACACAGTCGACCTCTTGCTGGGTAGCAAGTAGTATACCTCGCGGAAGCTTCATCGACATCACGCCACCGCTAACCTGCTCACAGGAGATAACCCACCTGTGGAATTCCTTACCGACATCTTCTAACGACGCTGCACTAGGTACAACTACTCCGTAATCAGCAAATCTCCGGAGCTCATGCTCGCCCACCAGTTGTATAAGTCCGCTCCTTCCCTATTGACATCAACTGGAAGTTTAACAATACTTTACGAACTCAAGTCATGTTGCACCTGAAACGATAATCAGATCTTCACACCCTTATTCATTTCAAATAACTCCTTTCCTCCATATTCGATCTTTCTTCGTACAACAACCATCACTCCAAATAGAATACATAGTCCAAATCACCTTCCATCATGATTCCCAAACCGTTCTACACTTTCTCAAGGCACGCAGCTATCCTACCACAGAATCCATATGCTAATCTGTCACTCTTATTTCGGTTAAACCATCTCCTTTAAGCCACTTTTTCAACCTCTACTTCTCATACTTGGCCTGCTAGTACTTCAACCACCGCGAAACACTTCTTGCATCAAATCGAAATCCATCTCTGTAGCACCCGAACCAATAAAATGTTACCGACTCTAATCCTCTTCGAAGATCATCTTTCTCGAGCCATCCACACTAGAAATACTAATTCGATTTTGACTGATGCACACAGCTATCTCTGGCAACCACTCCTCAGGCACCATTTCACAGCACCATGCCCCAAAGGCAAAAATCCAAGAAGACCGTATCACCGACGGACCATAATACGTTCAAACAAGAACGACGCCGCCGCATCACATTGAAAATCCCATCATGCTTGAAAATATCAAGTCTTGTTATTTCCTCAACCAAACATGGACATCTATAGTCCGACTGCCTTTCCCTCGCTGGAACATAAGAACACCCTTCCACAAGACAACGATAATAGCCTGCCCGAATATGCATCTGGCACCACGTCTGTAGTGCCAGTTCAACTCTTCGACGCCCAATTAACAACAAGCACTTCGGGCCGCTTAAGATTGAATAGGAAGGAAATAAAGGCATAAGCCTCAATAGAATCAAACCGCACGATAAGGATATCAAGAATATCGAATTTTCCTAAAAAGGTTCTGCAGCCTCTCGAAGATAAGTACAGACGTCTCCGTACCGATCCGCAAGACTCTACTAAACCCGCTCATGACCCGTGAGACCTATGTAACCTAGGCTCTGATACCAAGCTATCACGACCCAAAATCCCAACCCGGTCGTGATGGCACCTCTCATGAAGACAAGGCCAGCCAATCCAACAAAACTTTACTCAAACCGTTAGACAATATGAAAATAATATAAATAGGGTTTAATAACAGTAATTTGCGAAAAAATATAGTAAACCATCCCGACTACAACCCTCAGATCAGGGTGTCACAAAGTCATGAGCCACTAATGAAATCCTAATAACAAAATAACTATTACAATATCTTTGGCACAATTGTTTGAAGAAAGTGGAAACAACAAAATAAAAGAGATACGAGCTGCGAACGCCAACAGCTACCTCTTAATCTTTGAATCACCACCCTGATAATAGTAGTAGTCAGTACCTCGAGGCAGAACCGATAACGCCTGAATCTGCACATATGGTGCAGGGAGTAATGTGAGTACTTCCAACTCAGTGAGTAATACACATAAATAATGACTGAAAGTAAGAAAACACAAATGCACAAGGCAATCCATAATGAAGTAATGAAACATCAGTGAAATAGTAAACTAGTGTAAATTCAAGTAGAAACTCCTTTCAACAGGTAAAACATGTGCATCTTTCAAGTAATTAACGTGAAGTAAAAGAAAGCACTTTAAAACTGCCCCTCGGGCTCAGAGTCATCTAAAAACACGCCCCTCGGGCATTATTATATAAATAGCAAAATCTTTCAAACTCCGGTTACCAGTTGTCATTGTTACCAACTGTATTGTCTCTGGTTACCGGTTGTCATTGTTACTAACCGTAACCTACAGTTGTCATTGTTACCAACTGTATCATCTACCCATCCCCGGTTATCAGTTGTCATTGTTACCAACTGTAACCTACAATTGTCATTGTTACCAACTGCAATTATCATAATGGGTACCCTGCGCTCACTGTGGGTGGTTCAGACTCCGGGAGGGGCTTCTTATGGCCCAAGCGCTATATCATATCTCGTGGTGGCGTGCCACCCGATCCATTTCAAAATCATTTGAAAACATCATTTGGTATTCAAAATTGAGTTAATAATTATAAAATACCCCAGAAGGGTTTACATAACCGGCGTGAAGCCCAAATATTATTTCAGTAAACAGTGATAAATTACCCCTGAAGGGTTCACCTAACCGGCACGAAGCCCAAATATGATTTCAGTAAACAGTGATAAATTACCCCTGAAGGGTTCACATAACCGGCACGAAGCCCAAATATGATTTCAGTAAACAGTGATAAATTACCCCTGAAGGGTTCACATAACCGGCACGAAGCCCAAATATGGTTGGAAGCCCAAATCTTTATATTATCAAATCTGTTCCAATCAAATAGGTAGTAAAAATCATCAATTGGGACGGACCAAGTCACAATCTCCAGTAGTAAACGACCCCACGCTCATCATCGAGCGTGTGCCTTACTTCAATATAGCACTACGATGTGTAATCCGGGGTTTCAAACCCTCAGAGCATCATTTACAATTATTACTCACCTCAAACCGGCTAAATCCTTAGCCCGCGACGCCTTTGCCCTTTGAATTAGCCTCCACGTGCGTCGAATCTATTCAAATTCAGAATAATTACGTCACATTATGCTATGGGGACAAAGCCTAAGCGAAAATAATCAAAATTACTAGGAAATCCCGAAATTAGCAAAACCCGAGCCCCGGGCCCACTTCTCAAAATTCAGAAATTATCACTCTAACGGGTTCCTTATCTCCTCACGAGTTCAACCATTTAAAATTTGTCGAATTCCGACACCGGATCGACCTTTAACCCTCACACCTAAGCCTTAGGGTTTTCCACAATTTTCCCAACTTAAATCACCAATTAATTGCTAAAAATAGTGATAAACTGAGGTAATTCCTTCAAAATCGAGTTAGGAATACTTACCCCGATGTTTCTCTTGGAAACCCTCCAAGAATTGCTTCAAAACTTGTTTCAATCCGAGTTCTATGGCCCCAAGTATGTTTAAGATGACAAAAACTCTTCCTCTAAGAATTTGTCCATGAAAATCTCCTTTAGATATAATTTTGAGGTTGATTTATGGTGATTCTATGGTGTTTGGAGGTTTTCCTCTTCGTGGGTAACGAAAATGGGTCTTATAGAACAAGATGGGCATTGGGTTCTACTTAAAGGTATCAAAAATCGGCTTAAAACACCTTTGTCAGGTCGAAAATGCGATCCTCTATGCCAAAAATGCGGTCCGCATTTCACCTTTGCGGTTCCCATTTTTTGTCGCAGATCTCGCCCCAAGTTCTGTCTCAGTTTGCGACATTCTGTGTCAAAATGCAGCCAAAATGCAGTCAGATCTGCGATCGCATATCTGACATTTCTGCTGATCTTTTCCTCGACACGAAAACAGGCATAACTTTCTCATACGATGTCCGAATTGGACGATTCTTTTTGCTATGGATCTGAAATTTTGATATGGATCTAATGCTTCAATTAAAACTGAATTTGGAGTCCATTTGCATAATATTATACCTCTTATTGTTGAAGATACGACATCGGCACATTCTTGAAATGCCAAAGTTAAACTCCATCAACCATCCAAAATCCATTCGAGATCCTTAGGACTTCAACCAAACACTCCAAAATGTCCCATAACATTATTCAAACTTGTTCCAACCTTCGGAACGTTTAAATCAACATCATAACATCAAATTCGCATCGGATTCAAGCCTAAGGATCTCAAAATCTTCTAAATCACTCTTTTGATCTAAACTCGACCAAACCACGTCCGAATGACCTGAAATTTTGCACACAAGTCATAAATCATATATCAAAGCTACAGTAACTTTCGAAATTCCATTCCGACCCTCGGATCAAAATCTCGCCTATCAACCGGAAATCGCCAAAATTCTAACTTCACCAATTCAAGCCTAATTCTACACGGAACCTCCAAAACTAATTCCGATCGCTCTCCTAAGTCATAAATCCTCTCCCGGAACTATCCGAATCATCGGAATTCACATCCGAGCCTTCTAACTCATAAGTCAACATACAGTTGACTTTTACAACTTAAGCCTCCTTGAAAGAGACTAAGTGTCTCATTTCTTACCGATTTCACTCCGAATGCAACTTACTCAATTATATTACCTAAAACACTGATAACAAGGCATAATGACACAGATATTGGGGAAGACGGAGCAGTAACCCATGAGACAATTTACCGAGTCGTCACATTCTCCCCCTCTTAAACAAACGTTCGTCCTCGAACGGGTCAAGAGACATACCTGAAGTTCCAAATAGGTGAGAATATATGCTCTGCATCTCCCGCTCTGTTTCCCAAGTAGCCTCTTCCACAGCCCGACCTCTCCATTGGACTTTCACTGAAGCTATCTCCTTGGACCTCAACTTCCGAACCTGACGGTCCAAAATTGCCACTGGCTCCACCTCATAGGTCAAATTGTCATCCAACTGAATCGTGCTGAAGTCCAAAATGTGAGACGGGTCCCTAATATACTTTCGGACCATAGAAACATGAAACACTGGGTGTACACTCGACAGACTGGGTGGCAAAGCAAGCTCATACGCCACCTCCCCAACTCGCCGAAGTACATCAAACAGCCCAATGAACCGAGGACTCAATTTCCCTTTCTTCCCGAATCTCATAACACCTTTCATGGGCGAAACCTTCAGCAAGACCTTCTCGCCAACCATGTAAGACATGTCGTGAACCTTTCTATCGGCATAACTCTTTTGCCTCGACTGTGCTGTATGAAGCCTCTCCTGGATTACCTTAACCTTTTCTAGAGCATCTTGAACCAAGTCAGTCCCCAATAGCCTAGCTTCGCCGGGCTCAAACCAACCAACCGGAGATCTACACCGTCTCCCATACAGAGCCTCGTACGGGGCCATCTGAATACTTGACTGATAGCTGTTATTATAAGCGAATTCTGCAAGAGGCAGAAACTCATTCCATGAATCTCTGAAATCAATAGCACATGCACGCAACATGTCCTCCAGTATCTGAATGGTACGTTCTGACTGCCCATCCGTCTGAGGATGAAATGCTGTGCTCAATTCCACCTGGGTACCCAACTCCCTCTGCACGGCTTTTCAGAACTGCGAGGTGAACTGAGTACCTCTATCAGAAATGATAGAAACTGGAACACCATGCAGCCGAACAATCTCTCGGATATAAATCCTTGCCAACCGTTCTGAAGAATAAGTGGTACACACAGGAATGAAGTGTGCGGACTTGGTCAGCCGATCCACAATCACCCAAATAGCATCGAACTTCCTCAAAGTCCGTGGGAGTCCAACAATGAAGTCCATAGTGATTCGTTCCCATTTCCACTCGGGAATAGCTATCTGCTGAAGCAAACCACCCGGCCTCTGATGTTCATATTTTACTTGCTGACAGTTGAGACACCGGGCTAGAATCCCACAATATCCTTCTTTATCCTTCTCCACCAATAATGTTGCTTCAAATCCTGGTACATCTTTGCGGCACCCGGATGAATAGAATACCGTGAGCTATGGGCCTCCTCCAGAATCAACTCCCGTAGCCCATCCACATTGGGCACACAAATCCGGCCCTGCATCCTCAACACTCCATCGTCGCCGATGGTCACATCTTTAGCATCATTATGCTGGACACTGTCCTTAAGGACAAGCAAATGGGGATCATCATACTGACGCCCCCTGATGCGATCGTATAACGAAGACCGAGAAACCACGCAAGCCAACACCCGATTAGATTCCGAGATGTCTAATCTCACAAGCCTATTGGCCAAGGCCTGAACATCGACTGCGAGAGGTCTCTCTCCAACTGGAATGCCTGCCAAACTCCCCATACTCACTGCCTTTTGGCTTAAAGCATCGGCCACCACATTGGCCTTTCCCGGATGGTATAGTATAGTGACATCATAGTCCTTTAACAATTCCAACCACCTCCTCTGTCTCAAGTTTAGCTTCTTTTGCTTGAACAGATATTGAAGACTCTTATGATCCGTGAACACCTCACACGGCACGCCATATAAGTAGTGCCTCTAAATCTTCAAGGCGTGAATTATGGCTGCCAACTCTAAATCATGCATCGGATAGTTTTTCTCATGAATCTTCAATTGTCTCGAAGCATAGGCAATGACCTTGTCCCCTAGCATTAGCACTGCACCAAGCCCAATACGAGAGGCATCACAATAAACCGTGTAAGGCCCTGAGCCTGTGGGCAAAGCTAAAACTGGTGCCGTGGTTAGAGCTGTCTTGAGCTTCTGAAAGCCCGCCTCACACTCTTCCGACCACTGGAACTAGACACCTTTCTGAGTCAACTTGGTCATCGAGGCTGCAATCGATGAAAACCCCTCCACGAACCGACGATAGTAGCCTGCCAGTCCCAAGAAACTCCGAATCTCTGTGACTGATGCCAGCCTAGGCCAGTTCTTGACTGCCTCAATCTTTTTCGGATCAACCTGAATACCTTCTGCCGATACAATATGACCCAGAAATGCAACCGAACTCAGCCAGAATTCACACTTTGAAAATTTAGCATACAACTGACTATCTCTCAGAGTCTAAAGAACCACTCTGTGATATTGCGCATGCTCCTCCTGGCTGGGGGAATATACCAGGATGTCGTCGATGAAAACTATCACAAACGAATCCAGGTAAGGCCTGAACACTCGGTTCATCAAGTCCATAAAAGCTGCTGAGGCATTTGTCAACCCGAAGGACATAACCAAGAATTCATAATGCCCGTACCGAGTGCGGAAAGCTGTCTTAGGGACATCGGATGCCCTAATCTTCAACTGATGGTAACCAGACCTCAAATCCATTTTTGAAAATACCCTGGCACCCTGGAGCTGATCAAACAAATCATCGATCCTCGGCAATGGGTACTTATTTTTTATTGTAACTTTGTTCAACTGTCGGTATTCGATGCACATTCTCATTGACCTGTCCTTCTTTTTAACAAACAACACGGGCGCACCCCAAGGTGAAACACTGGGTCTAATGAAACCCTTCTCGAGCAAGTCTTGAAACTGCTCTTTCAATTCTTTTAACTCTGGTGGGGCCATGCGATACGGCGGAATAGAAATGGGTTGGGTGCCCGGAGCCACATCAATGCAAAAGTCAATATCCCTGTCGGGGGGCATCCCCGGCAGGTCAGAGGGGAAAACCTCGGGAAACTCATGGACCACGGGCACAGACTCAATAGAGAGGACCTCGGCACTGGAATCACGAACATGAGCCAGATAAGCCAAACACCCCTTCTCGACCATACGTCGAGCCTTCACATAAGAGATAATATTACAGGTGGAATGACCAGGAGTCCCTCTCCACTCTAAACGGGACATACCCGGTAAAGCTAAGGTCACAGTCTTGGCATGGCAGTCCAGGGTGGCGTGGTAAGGTGATAGCCAATCCATCCCTAATATGATATCAAAATCAACCATATCCAAAAGCAATAAGTCTACACGGGTCTCAAAACCCCCAATCACTACCACACAGGAACGATGGACTTGATCCACCATAATGGAATCACTCACCGGAGTGGACACATAAACAGGAACACTCAATGAGTCACTAGGCATGGCCAGATACGGTGCAAAATAAGATGAGACATACGAGTAGGTAGACCCTGGATTAAATAAGGCTGAAGCCTCGTTGTCACAAACCAGAACCGTACCTGTAATCACTGCATCTGAAGCCTCTGCCTCGGGTCAGGCTGGGAAAGCATAACATCGGGGCTGAGCCCCACCACCCTGAGCAACATCCTTTGGACGGCCTGCTGCTGGCTGGCCCCCACCTCTGCCGACCTTACCTCCGCCTCCAGCACCTCTGCCTCTACCTCTAGCACCTCTACCCCCAGCTCTAGCTAGCTGCGGAACATCTGGTGCCTGTAACACAGCACGAGAACCCTGATACGGAGAACTGCTCGAAACCTAAGGAAAATTTCTAGCAATGTGCCTCGGGTCGCCACAAGTAAAACAAGCCCTCGACTGTCGATGCTGGAGACTCTGAAGCGGTGGTGCACTGAGGTACTGCTGATCAAGATGTTGTACTTGGGAACCATGGTTACCTGAAGCACTATGGGAAACCTGAAGAGCTGACTGAAAAGGCCTAGGAGGATGGCCTCTACCATATGAATCCCTGCTTCCAGACGAAGCACCAATGAATCTGCCGGAGTGACGGGGTCTCTTATCCGACCCATGACCACCCCCATGTGACAGAACCATCTCGACTCTACGGGCCACATTGACCACCTCTTGGAAGGTAATCTCACTCCCAGTCTCCCTAGCCATCTGAAGGCGAATCGGCTGGATGAGACCATCAATAAATCTCCTCACCCTCTCCCTCTCTGTAGGAAGTATGATGAGAGCATGCCGAGCCAAATCGATGAACCTGGACTCATACTGGGTAACTGTCATGGATCCTTGTTGAAGACGCTCAAACTGTCTCCTATTGGCCTCTCTTTGAGTAACGGGGAGAAACTTCTCCAGAAACAACTCTGTAAACTGTTCCCAAGTCAGAGATGGTGAACCAGCTGGCCTAGTTAGGCAATAATCCCTCCACCAAGTCTTGGCGGATCTGGACAGGCGGAATGCAGCAAAATCTACCCCATTTGTCTCAACAATGCCCATGTTCCTGAGAACCTCGTGGCAACTGTATAGAAAATCCTGGGGATCCTCCGATGAAGCACCGCTGAAAATGGTAGTGAAGAGTTTGGTGAACCTATCCAGTCTCCACAAGGCATCGACGGACATAGAAGCTCCATTGCCGGGCTGAGCTACTGCTCCCGGCTGAACTNGCGGATCCAGACAGGCGAAATGCCGCAAAATCTACTCCGTTGGTCTCAACAACACCCATATTCCTGAGGACCTCGTGGCAACTATATAAGAAGTCCTGGGGATCCTCCGATGGAGTACCGCTGAAAGTGGTAGTGAATAGTTTGGTGAACCTATCCAGTCTCCACAAGGCATCGACGGACATAGAAGCTCCATTGCCGGGCTGAGCTACTGCTCCCGGCTGAACTGCCACAGCTGGCTGAACCACCGGAACCTGAGCCTGGGGAGCTACCTGCTCCGGAGTAAGAGTAGTAGGAGTCTGAGTCCCTGCTCCAGCTTGAGAAGTGGCTGGGGCTGCAGGGAGTAAGCCTGCTCGAGTAACATTCTCCATGAGGCCCACCAGCCGGACCAAAGCGTCCTGAAGAACTGGGGTAGCAATAAACCCCTCTGGGACCTGAGCTGGGTCCACCGGAGCTGCTGGGGCCGGAACCCCCTCGTCAAGATCAACCTGAGGTTCCGCCACAGGTGCTGCTGCAGGAGGCTGAGTCCTGCCCCTGCCTCGACCCCTAGCACGACCTCGGCCTCGCCCTCTGCCCCGTGTAGGAGCTGTTGCTGGGGGCTCGGGCTGCTGAGCGTTAGAAGAGGAAGCGCATGTTCTCGCCATCTACGAGGAACAGAATAGGAATTCAATTAACATTATGAAACAAAACCGCACGTTAAGAAAGAACAAATGTGAAGTTTTTCCTAACTCTATAGCCTCTAAGGGATAAATACAGACATCTCCGTACCGATCCCTCAGACTCTACTGAGCTTGTCTGTGAACTGTGAGACCCACGTAAACCTAGGGCTCTGATACCAACCTGTCACGACCCGGGGTTTCCCACCCTAGGGAGCCGTGATGGCACCTACTAGTGAAAGCTAGGCAAGCCAATCAACCGAATTATTTACCACGTTTTCATTCAAAATCAATTCAACTAAAACCAACCATAAATAAGCAACACAATTTAACGAGCGAAATACATAGAATAATTCAAATAAAATCTCTTTTACAAACTACCCAAGATCTGGTGTCACAGTTTCACCGACTGTCTATGATTTACTACAAGTAAGGGTCTGAAAGAAATAACAAAATATTGTTTCTGGAACTACAAAAATAAGAAACTGGTAAAGGAAATGGACAGGGGACGCCAAGATCTGCGAACATCTGCAGTACTACCTTGGGTCGCATGATAATCAGAAGCTGGGAGCTCCTTACAGTCCAAAGCCTGCAGTACTGGGATCTGCACAAAAGAGTGCAGAGTGTAGTATTAGCACAGTGCTGGTAAGTGCCTGGCCTAACCCAGGCGAGGTAGTGACGAGGCTAGGACCAGACTCCAGATAAACCTGTGCAGTTATACACCAATATATATATATATATATATATATATTGTATATATATAAATATATATATGTATATATATATATACATCTACAGTAGAAAAATGGAAATAAATGAACCAATTAAGTGGAAAAAAGGGGAATATACTTCGGGATAACAGTTAAAACAACAGATCACAGATGAATAGTAAAGAAACTACAAATTAAATTCCAACACAAATCAAGAGAAAATTTCAGACAACTTTCACTTTCTGTCATATCCTGTTGCAGGCGTGCAACTCGACCCCATTTCCTTAAAATCCTGTTGCAGGCGTGCAACTCGACCCCATTTCCTTATAATCTGTGGTAGGCGTACCACCCGCTCCCAATTCATTATATCTTGTTGCAGGCGTGCAACCCGACCCCATTTTATTTCATCATTGTGGTAGGCGTACCACCCGCTCCCATTTCACAATATCTTGTGGCAGGCGTGTCACTCGACCCCATTTCATTATATCTTGTGGTAGGCGTACCACCCGACCCCATTTCATTATGTCCTGTTGCAGGCGTGCAACTCGACCCCATTTCCTTAAAATCCTNATGTTTAATTTGTTTCAAAGTTCAAACTTAGAATTAAAAAATTTATAATATTCCTTCAAACGTTGAATTAGTTTCAAAGTTTAAAATTAGATTCAAACCTTGAAATTTGAATCAATTAGAAACTCTTAATTAATTGTAGTATTTTTGCGCAAAGAATAAATTTAAAAAACAAAAATGAGAAGACAAGAGTTATGAACTTGTGATGGAATTCCAAGATTTGGAGTAATTTTATTGTTGTGATAGATAATTTTAAGATTTTGAAATATTACATTAAAATATTACTAACTTTGTATATATATATATATATATTTGAAATGTTTAGTTTGTTTCAAAGTTCAAACTTAGAATTAAAAAACTTATAATTGTCACAACCTGGAATTCCCACCCTCGGGAGCCGTGATGGCGCCTACTAGTGAAAGCTAGGCAAGCCAATCAACCGAATTATTTACCACGTTTTCATTCGAAATCAATTCAACTAAAACCACCCATAAATAAGCCATGCAATTTAACGAGCGAAATACATAGAATATTTCAAATAAAATCTCTTTTACAAACTACCCAAGATCTAGTGTCACAGTTTCACAGACTGTCTAAGATTTACTACAAGTAAGGATTTTAAAGAAATAACAAAATACTGTTTCTTGAACTACAAAAATAAGAAACAAGTAAAGGAAATGGACAGGGGACGCCAAGATCTGCGAACGTCTGCAGTACTACCTTGGGTCGCCTGATAATCAAAAGCTGGGAGCTCCTTACAGTCCAAAGCCTGCAGTACTGGGATCTGCACAAAAGAGTGCAGAGTGTAGTATCAGCACAACCGACCCCATGTGCTGGTAAGTGCCTGGCCTAACCCCGGCGAGGTAGTGACGAGGCTAGGACCAGACTCCAGATAAACCTGTGCAGTTATATACCTATATATATATATATATATATATATAGGTATATATACATCTACAGTAGAAAGATGGAAATAAATGAACCAATTAAGTGGGAAAAAGGGGAATATACTTCGGGATAACAGTTAAAACAACAGATCATAGATGATATTAAAGAAACTACAAATTAAATTCCAACACAAATCAAGAGAAAATTTCAGACAACTTTCACTTTCTGTCATATCCTGTTGCAGGCGTGCAACTCGACTCCATTTCCTTATAATCTGTGGTAGGCATACCACCCGCTCCCAATTCATTATATCTTGTTGCAGGCGTGCAACCCGATCCCATTTTATTTCATCATTGTGGTAGGCGTACCACCCGCTCCCATTTCACAATATCTTGTGGCAGGCGTGCCACCCGACCCCATTTCATTATATCTTGTGGTAGGCGTACCACTCGACCCCATTTCATTATGTCCTGTAGCAGGCGTGCAACTCGACCCCATTTCCTTAAAATCCTGTTGCAGGCATGCAACTCGACCCCATTTCCTTAAATTTGTGGTAGGCGTACCACCCGCTCCCATCTCAATAGTCATCACACAAAGCACAAGAATTTCAGTAAGGAAACAAAACAATATCATAATTTCTCAACAAGAGAACAATAACATCAAACAATCATCCATATATGACCCACGGTCATGCTTGACACCAACGTAAAGGTACTCGTCACCATGCATATACGTCGTACTCAAAGTAACAATTTAACAAATAGAACACGACTTCTAATCCCTCAAGCTAAGGTTAGAACGGACATTTACCTCGCTTTGCAACTGAATTCAAGGTTCCGACAAACCTTTTCCTTGAAACTTTGCGTCCGAAGGCTTCAAATCTAGTCACAAATAATTTAATACACTCAATACACATAGTAGAAACTAATTCCAAATGAATTTACAAATTTTCCGGAATAAAATCCGAAATTTAACTCAAAACTGCCAGTGGGGCCCACTTCTCGTAATCCTAAAAAACCCATAAAATGTGATAACCCATTCCGATAAGAGTTCAACCATATAAAATTTGTCGAATTCCGACACCGGATCGACCTCCAACCCTCAAGTCTAAGCTTTAGGGTTTTCCCACAATTTTCCCAACTTAAATCACCAATTAATTGCTAAAAACAGTGATGAACTGAGGTAATTACTCAAAAATTTAGTTAGGAACACTTATCCCGAGATTCCTCTTGAAAATCTCCCAATATTTGCTTCAAGATTCGCTTCAATCTGAGTTCAATGGCCCCAAGTATGTTTAAGATGACACAAACTCTTCCTTTAAGAATTTGTCCATGAAAATATCCTTTGAATATGGTTTTGAGGTTGATTTATGGAGATTCTATGGTGTTTGGAGGTGTTCCTCTTCGTGGGTAACGAAAATGGGACTTATAGAACAAGATGGGCATTGGGTTCTACTTAAAAAGTGTCAAAAATCGAGTTAAAACACCCCTGTCACGTCAAAAATGCGATTCCCTATGCCAAAAATGCGGTCCGCATTTCACCTTTGCGGTTCGTATTTTTGGTCGCATTTCTCGCTCCAAGTTCTGTCTCAGTTTGCGACATTCTGTGTCAAAATGCGGCAAAAATGCGATCAATCTGCGGTCAGATCTGCGATCGCAGATCTGACATTTCTGCAGATTTTTCCTCGACGCGAAAATAAGCATAACTTTCTCATACGATATCCGAATTGGACGATTCTTTTTGCTATGGCTCCGAAATTTCAATACAGATCTAATTCTTCAATTAAAACTGAATTTGGAGTCCATTTGTATAATATTATACCACTTATTCTTGAAGATACGACATCGACACATTCTTGAAATGCCAAAGTTAAACTCCATCAACCACCCAAAATCCATTCGAGACCCTCGGGACTTCAACCAAACATGACAACATGTCCCATAACTTTATTCAAACTTGTTCCAACCTTCGGAACGTTCAAATCAACATCATAACATCAAATTCGCATCGGATTCAAGCCTAAGGATCTCAAAATCTTTTAAATCGCTCTTTTGATCTAAACCCGACCAAACCACGTCTGAATGACCTGAAATTTTGCACACAAGTCATATATCACATATCGAAGCTACAGCAACTTTCGGAATTCCATTCCGACCCTCGGATCAAAATCTCGCCTATCAACCGAAAATCGCCAAAATTCTAACTTCACCAGTTCAAGCCTAATTCTACACGGAACCTCCAAAACTAATTCCGATCACTCTCCTAAGTCATAAATCCTCTCCCAGAACTAACCGAATCATCGTAATTCACATCCGAGCCTCCTAACTCATAGGTCAACATCGGGTTGACTTTTTCGATTTAACCCTTCTTGAAAGAAACTAAATGTCTCATTTCATACCAATTTCACTCCGTACTCAACTACTCAACTTGATTACATAAAACACAGATAATGAAATATAATGAGACAGAAAATGGGAAAGACGGAGTGGTAACCCACGAGACGACTGGCCGGGTCGTCACAGTTTTATAATGAACCTTATGTATTTGCCCCATTCATGTTCTACATTGGTTGAACTACTAAGTTAACATTTGTTTGTGCTCAAACCTTTGAGGAAGAGTTATAGGTGTAACGACCCGACCAATCGTTTTGAGATTTAACGATCCATTCAGCGGTTCAGGTTCTTGAGTAGCTTCATATTGTGTAAAATGACTTGCATGGATGGTCGGATTTGATTTTCAGATGTTTCGGGATTTATTTGGATAAGCGATTCTTACATTAGAAGCTTAAGTTGAAAATATCAACTGAAGTTTGACTTTTGTGGAAATGAACCCGGACACAGTATTTTGATTGCTTTGATAGGTTCATATCATAATTTTGGACATGGGCGTATGTCCGGAATCGAATTCGGAGGCCCGTAGGTTGATTTTATTGTTTTGCCGAAAATTGGCAACTTGAGGTTTAGAAGTTTGACCGTAGGTTTACTTCATAGCTATCGTGTTTGGATTTCTGTTTCGTGACTTGGAATAGGTCTGTTTTATCATTTGTAACTTGTTTGCAAAGTTTGGCGTCATTCCAAGTTGATTTGATAAGAATCGGCCATGCGGTTGTGTTTTTAGAAGTTCTTGAGTTTCATGTTGATTTTATTTGTTTTGGAGGTCCGATTATGGTTCTGGATGTTATTTTGATGATTTCATCATGTGAGTAAGTTCATGTTATGTTTTCAGACTGGTATTGATGTATGGTCTGGAGTCCCGAGGGCTCAGGTGACTTTCGAACGCGTTCCGGAGTGTTTGAAAGAGTTTTAATTTGATGGTTTTGAACAGGTGCTGCAGGTCTCACAAATGCGAGAATTTGTTCGTATCTGCGGCACTCGCATCTGTGACACTTGCATTTGCGAGGTTGGAGGTTGCATTTTGGAGAATGGCTAGAGTATGCTAGGTTTGCATTTGCGAATCCGGAGTTCGCATTTGCAATAGGAGGCCTGGGTAAGCTTGTTCGCATTTGCGATCAGGAAGGTCGCTTTTGCGAAGCGTCTATGATTTGCATTTGCAAACTTAATGTCGCATTTGCAATGTTACTAGGACTATGAGGAGTATCGCTTTCGAAAATCATTCTTCGCATTGGCAACACCTGTCAGGGCGACACCTGCGACTGGACATAAGAGCTGAGGGATGGGATTTTAGTCTCAATTTCATATCTTTAAACCCTAGGCTCGGTAGGAGGCGATTTTGAAGAAGGATTTTCATCTACAATCATTGGGTAAGTGATTGTGATCAATTTTTAACACTTTTACATGATTATATATGAGTTTTAACATTAATCTTCTGAGAATCAAAGTGAAATGTTGAGAAACTTTGTCTATGTTTTGATAAATGAGAATTTGAGTTTTGAGAGTTTATTTGGACTTGGATTGAGAAACAAAACACATGATGCGTGGGGTTATGGATAGTCGGAATCTACCCTTGGACCCAGGTTTCGACCGAGCGAACCTGGAGTTGACTTTTGTTGACTTTTGAGGAATTGTGCAAAGATCATAGCTTTATTTATTGGAATTGATTTCTCTTGCATTATTTGATGTTATTAAGTCAATTTTGGTTAGGTTTGAGCCGAGCGGAGGTAAATTGTATAGGAAAAGCTATTTTAGAGTATTGATTGAGGGTTTTTGAGGTAAATGTCTTGCCTAACTTTGTATGGGGGAACTACCCCGTAGGGATTGGTTTGTTTACACTATTTAAACTATGTGAAAGATGTGTACTCGAGGTGAAGAGTGTGTACACGGTTTTATATATGGAAATTTGGTCGATTTCGACTCTTAGGGTTCTTGTGCACACCAAATTGAAGTTGCTCTATGATGTTATGTTCTCCATTGTTAAATTTACTCGTATATGCCTTATTTGAAGTTGTTGGCTCATTTCCTATCTTTTATTGCAAAAGATACTCATACATGCTTAAATTGTAATTGTTGCCTTTTTACTGTCGTGTTACCTCTTCCATAGTTGAATTATGCTTAATTGAAGTTATTATTACATGTTATCTCTTTCATAGTTGATTATCCTTATTTAAAGTTATTTTTACATGTTATCTCTTCCGTAGTCGATTATCCATAATTGAAATTATCAAATTGTTATCTCCTACATAGTTGATTATCCTTATTTGAGGTCGATGTTACATGCTATCTCCCTTATTGTTGAACTACTCTTACTTGAAGTCATTATTACTTATTATGTATTTCATTGTTGAGCTTATTCTTCTGTTTCATTGTACTGTCGTAATTCTTGTGTTGATTTACTTGTCGTACCCTCCTGTTATTGTTGTTCTTATTGTACTCGGTGTTGTTGAGCCATGGACTATGTGTGGTTGTGGTATTAGAATTGTTGTTGTAGAAACGTGGTGGTATATGGGCACATGTGGTGCGAGTTGTTATATTATGTCTTTATGTTTTTGGCACATGTGGTATTGTTGAGATGATTGTCGGGGTGTTCGCACGTGCGTTGTCCGTGCTATTGTTACTATTGATATTTATGCGGCATGACAAGGTGGGCTATATATGTTGGGTTTGCACATGTGGCGAGACAAGGTGAGATATTTATTATGCGCATGTGACAAGACAAGGCGGCCATTTACTTTATTGTTGTGCACGCTGCGAGACATGGGGGATATGTCGGGAATGATTTGTGATGGCTTGGGGGCATTGTCATTTATTATATTTGTATGGTGGTGACTATCTTGTGTGAGCGATGCATATTACAGGTTTGTTGGTGTTGTTTCCAATGTGCCATTCGGTCTCTGATCTTACTTGTTGACTCGAGCTGTGATAGTACACTTACACAAGCATACACCGTAATCTGTTACTCATATCAGCCCTAGCACCTTGATGTTTGTTGATCATTTACATATATTCTTGTATACCTGTCTTCTGCACGTGAGTTGCATCGTTA
Source organism: Nicotiana obtusifolia (assembly GCA_002018475.1). Lineage (NCBI taxonomy): Eukaryota > Viridiplantae > Streptophyta > Magnoliopsida > Solanales > Solanaceae > Nicotiana > Nicotiana obtusifolia. The sequence continues at coordinate 13,691 of MCJB01001493.1, read as the reverse complement.
GCACGTGAGTTGCCCGTGCGTATATGATATATTGTTACTGTTAGCACGTGAGTTTTTCGTGCAGATATGAGGGACTAATGGTATTGGAACATGAGTTGTCTGTGCAGCACATGAGTTGTCTGTGCAGCACATGAGTTATCCATGCGGTTGTGATTGGTAATATGGGCACAAGATTCCAAGTGATTAGGGTTCGTAATTTGGGACCCGTGATTTGGTAGTAAGAGGTATGGTACCTCAGGCTTGTATAAACCTTGCGTGAAAGCAGTTGTTTATTGGGTTGTTACTGTTTTTCCTTACTTGGTTTCACTGGACTTTAACTGTATTCTGCCTACTTTACAGTGTTATTACCTGTTTTGCTCCTTGTTGCTAATTGTTGTTTCTAGTTTTTATCGCAAGTGTTGTATTATTATTCTTACCTTGTTTATCCTTATATTGATATTGTTCCATGTTAGTTTCATATTCATACTTGTACTGGTTATTATGTCTAGTACGTGTCTTGATTGTTCCTCGTCATTGCTCCCCCGAGGTTAGTCTTGATACTTACTGGGTACCGTTGTGGTGTACTCATGCTATGCTTGTTGCACATTTTGTGCATATCCAGGTACCTCGGAGCATGTTGGTCATTAGATAGCTTATCGAGTATTATTGTGGAGACTTCAAGGTATACCTGTCGTCGCGTTCGCAAGCATCAGAGTCACCTTCTGAAGTTTTACTTTGTACTATTTATTTCTATTCCGAAATAGTTATACTTAGAGATTTTCTAGTGAACTCAGTAGAGCTTATGACTTGTACTACCGGTTTTGGAATGTTGTGTATCTACATTGGATTGTTGCCTTTGTATAGAAATTTGTGATTCATGTTTAATAGTTGATTGGTTAAAATCTATTATTAATTCAGTAAGTGTTAGGCTTACCTAGTCTTAGAGACTTGGTGCCATCACGACTCCTAAGGAGGGATTTTGGATCGTGACAAGTTGGTATCAGATCCCTAGGTTCATAGGTGCTACAAGTCATAAGCAAGTTTAGTAGAGTCTTGTGTATCGGTACGGAGACGTTTGTACTTATCTTCGAGAGGCTACGGAACTATTAAGAAACTTCATGTCCTTCATTTTGATCATGCTAGTTTATTGATTTTGGAGTTTGAGCCTTTGTCATTCTATTCCCTTAGAGATGATGAGGACATGAGCTACAGTTACTGATGACGCTACCCCTAGAACTGGTTTTTCTAGGGGCCGGGGTAAAGCCAGAGGCCGAGGAGGAACACATGCTACAGACAGAGCACCTGCTAGAGCAGCAGCTGAGGAGCCAGCAGTAGCTCCGGGGTAGTAACATGCGTCGGTTACTACCCCCAGAGTTTAGGGGACGTTAGCTCATTTCCTGAGCATGTTTGGTATATTGGCTCAGGCGAGACTGATTCCAGTTGCACCAGCTACTTCACAGACCGGCGAGGAGCTCAGAATCCCGCCGCCCGTAACCCAGAGCAGTGGGTCCACATTGGTCAGCTTTCTGGTGTTATGCCAGCACAATCTATTATTCAGGTTCGGCCTGAGGTCAGGCCACGGGCACCAGAGGAGAAGCAGAAGAGGCTCGAGAGGTTCAAGAAGTATCATCCTCCTACTTACAATGGCTAGCTAGCGAGGATGCGTAGGGTTTTCTAAAGAAGTGCCACCATATTCTCCGCACCATGGGTATTTTGGAGACGAATGGAGTTGCTTTTACAACATTTCAACTATCAGAAGTAGCATATCAGTAGTGGCAGGCTTATGAAGAGGGTAGTCCAACTGATGCAGCGCCATCCACTTGGACTCAGTTTTCAGAGATGTTTTTAGGGAGTTCATTCCCCTGACCCTCCAGGATGCGTGGCGCATAGAGTTTGAGCAGTTGCGCTAGGGAACTATGACAGTATCAAAGTATGCCGTCAGATTCAGTGAGTTGTCCCGTCACGCACCTACTTTGGTTTCTATAGTAGAGATTGATTATGCACTTCATTGAGGGGCTCAGCTATAGTATCCGATTTAGCATGGCTCGAAAGTGGGAGATGGATATTTCGTTTCACTAGGTTGTAGAGATTCGTCGCAGGTTGGAAGGTATGCGGGGTTAGGAGAGAGAGGACAGGGAGGCTAAGAGGCCTCGTAGACCGGGAGTATATACTGATCCCTATTTTGGAGGCAGGATGCGTCATGGTAGAGGTTTTGTAGGTTAGCCAGTTCAGTTTGCACTATAGGCTTCACGTAGTGCTTCAGATATCCAGGGTTCCCAGAGTACTCGTACCGAATAGCTTCCATAGCCATGCCAGCGGAGAGATTGCTTTGAGTGTGGGGATACCAACCACATGGTGAGAGATTGTCCCAGACTCCGGATAGATATATCACAGCGGGGTATTCAGGCTACGAGTTCCTCCAGCTGTTGTTATACCTGCACCGCCAACTAGGGGTGGAGGTCAGGCGGGTTGTGTTTTATGATTCATGTACTCCGTTCATGTGTTCATGCCAGCTAGGGGATCCTATTGTGATAGCTCATGTATATCATACTGGTTTAGTTGTTATTGAGGGTCGTGAAACTTGGGTGGAATTCCTGTTAGTTTATACAGTAGGTCTTGAATTGATTTCTGGGTGGTTTGGCCATACCTGTGGTTTGGGTGTTCTACAAGTATGAGAAGTTTGCTTCATGTTATGGTTTTGGTTCTACGGGATTGAGTTAGTAGATTGTTTTAGATGTTAAGATGTTTATCTCACTCGTGATTCCGAGTGGAGGATGGGGAGCTGGTGTTCTTTATGGATAGGTGTGTTTGCACCGGGCTATGTGTCGCAGTGGGGTTATGTTAGGTTAAGATTCATTGTGGTTGTTGTGTGTGCCTTATTCCTTCCTTGTGGATTGAATCCGTACTAGGGTATTAGTGGAGAGTTGTGCCTGTTGGACTTGTTTGATAGTTCTCTCATGTGTTCCTCTTTTCATATTCAGTTGTATTCGAGTTATGCTTATTCAGTTGTATGTGGCTTGTGATCGAGTGAGTAGTTATAAGTTCCACATGTTTCTTGCTTCATTGTTAGTATTGTGAAGGTCTGGAACAAGGTTCTAGTTGATATGAGTCTGTTTGCTAGGCTATAGGTGATGTGTTATGTTTTGTGGTTGTGTCTTGTGGATGTATACATGAGTTGTTACAGCTATTTGAGGCTTATATAGTACGTTTATGTGAGAATCGGGTCCTTGATGTGTGTAAAAAGAAATTAGTTCCAAGGTTTATTTGCATGAGTGGAAGGAATAATCTTCGGCTGAGATGGTGTTGTCGGGCTAATGTGGATTGGGGTAACGTAGGATCACCCGTGGGTATGTGTATGGTGAGTATATACCGTGATTTGATGGCTTGGGAAAGACTCTTGGCACGTTCGAGGACGAACGTTTGTTTAAGTTATTAATACATGTTATCTCTTCCGTAGTCGATTATCCATAACTGAAGTTATTGTTACAAGTTATCTCTTCTGTAGTTGATTATCCTTATTAGAAGTTGATGTTACATGTTATCTCTTTTATTGTTGAACTAATCTTACTTGAAGTTATTATTACTTGTTATGTATTTCATTGTTGAGCTTATTCTTCTATTTCTTTGTATTGTTTTAATTCTTGTGTTGATGTACTTGTCGTACCCTTGTGTAATTGTTGTTCTTGTTGTACTCGGTGTTGTTGAGCCGTGGACTGTGTGTGGTTGTGATATTGGAATTTTTGTTGTGGAAACGTTGTGGTATATGGGCACATGTGGTGCAGGTTGTTATATTATGTTGTTATGTTTTTGGAACATATGGTATTGTTGAGAGGATTGTCGGGGTGTTTGCATGTAAATTTTGTGCTATTGTTACTATTGATATTTGCACATGCGGCATGACAAGGCGGGCTATATGTGTTGGGTTTGCCCATGTGGCAAGACAAGGTGGGATATTTGTTATGTGCGTGTGGCGAGACAAGGCGGGCATTTACTTTGTTGTTGCGCACGCGGCGAGACAATGGGAGCTATATTAGGATGATTTGTGATAGCTTGGGGGCATTGTCATTGATTATATTTGTGTGGTGGTAACTATCTTGTGTGAGTCAAGCATCTTACGAGTTTTCTTGTGTTGTTTCCAATGTGCCATTCAGTGTCTCTGATCTTACTTTTTGACTTGAGTTGTGATAGTACACTTGCACAAGAATACACCGTAATCTGTCACTCATATCAGCCAAAGAATACGAACCTTGATGTTTGTTGATCATTTACACGTATTCTTGTATACCTGCCTTCTATGCGTGAGTTACACTGTTCGGTTACGCGTGCGGATATGAGAAATTATTACTGTTAGCACGTGAGTTGTCCGTGCAGTTATGAGGTATTAATGGTATTGGCACGTGAGTTGTCCGTGCGGTTGTGATCTGTAATGTGGGCACAAGATGCCAAGTGATTAGGATTCGTGATTTGGGACCCGTGATTTGTGAGTATGAGGTGCGGTACCTCGGGGTAATTCTTTTATACACCTTGTGTGAAAGCGGTTGTTTATTGGGTTGTTACTTGTTTTTCCTTACTTGATTTCACTGGACTTTAACTGTATTCTGCATACTTCATGGCGTTATTACATGTTTTCTCCTTGTTGCTAATTGTTACTTTTTTATTGCAAGTGTTGTATTATTTTTCTTACCTTGTTTATATTGATATTGTTCCATGTTAGTTTTATAGTCATACTTGTACATGTTACTATGTCTAGTAGGTGTCTTGGAGAAGATAGAGGATGCAAAGAATCCAACAGACATGTTGACGAAATGTGTTGATATTGAGAAACTGAGGTTGTGCAAAACCTCAGTTGGTCTTCTGTAGTTTGTTTCTACAGATGGTGCGGTGTGGTGAAGATATTGATGATGTTGGGACAATTTTTTGGACGACTGAATCAGTCTCCAAGTGGGAGAATTGTCAGGTATGGAGCCTGATTAATATGTGATGGACTTGAATTATTTCCATGTATTTTTAGGAAACCCATAATCCCTATAGGTTTAGGAAAACTCATTGTAAAAGAAAACCTATAATCCTGGTCAAATTGGGAGACCTTTTTCTTATAGGTTTGGGACTATTTGGGATCTATATATAGGCTGTTTATTCTCCTTGTATTGTAAGTACCCTTAATTATTAATATATATAAATACCGCCGCCGTGGAAGTTTACCTAACGGGGTGTTACCACGAAATAAGTCTCTCTACCTTAATTTTTCTCTCTTTAAAATTTCTTCATCTTCTTCATCAGTTCAGAGTGTTTGAGTGAATCGATCCTAACAATTTGAGGCAAGTAGAAGAAAAGTGGTTATCAGCAGTTCAGTTGCGTAGATCCGACAATAGCTTCCTTTTTTCGTCATCTCCTGTTTTGGTCTCTGCTGCTACTTTTGGGACTTGTTATTTCCTTGGCATTCAGCTAAACGCAAGCAACATTTTCACATTTGTAGCGACTTTGCGCCTGGTTCAGGATCCTGTTAGAACAATTCCGGATGTTATTGGTATGGTAATTCAAGCAAAGGTTGCCTTTGAGAGGATTATCAGGTTCCTTGAGGCATCTGAGCTGGAAATGGCAAATTTGAGACAAAAACACATCAGAGGCACAGATCATTCTGTACTCATCAAATCAGCTAATTTCTCATGGGAAGAGAATCCATCGTGACCAACACTCAGAAATATTAATTTGGAGGTTAAACAGGGTGAGAAGGTTGCTATATGTGGGGAAGTTGGGTCAGGAAAGTCAACTCTTCTGCCAACAATTCTGGGAGAGGTTCCGAGTATACAAGGAACAGTAAGTTGTAGTGGCTGGTTCCTTCTTTCCTAGTTGATTAGGTAATAAGAAGCAGGATTAAAGTTTTCATTTTCAGGCATAATGATAATTTGGTTTATTTCACTCAAAGTTTGAGAAAAATTTAGTGTCTGGCTGATCCTTAATACTTTCTATTATCTGCAGGTTCAAGTATATGGAACAACTGCTTACGTCTCTCAATCAACATGGATTCAGACAGGGATAATACGAGAGAATATTTTGTTTGGTTCTCCATTGGATAGCCTGAGGTACCAGCAAATTTTGGAGAAGTGTTCACTGTTAAAAGATCTTGAGTTACTACCTTATGGTGATCTCACGGAAATAAGAGAAAGAGGAGTCAATCTTAGCGGTGGACAAAAGCAGAGAATTCAACTTGCTCGTGCACAGTATCATGATTGTATTGGGTAAAATGCTTTTACATGAATTCGGGTCGATTATAATCAAGTGCAAACGGGCCAGACCCAACTAAAGGAAGTCGTAACGGAGGCGGTACAAGGCCGAGTTAATTCGGTCCGAAAACAAGAGGTCAAGCTCGATAGCCGGAGCGACCGGGACGGTAAGAATCGACGTGACCGACCGATACTAAAGGATTGAAGACTGGCTTCGAACTGCACATCTCGCCAGTTACCGGATATTTCGCCAGGAGTAATTATCTCAACCGTCATAGCCGTTACAGCGCGATTTGGGGAGATCCTACCTCGGATTTTAGGGGATTTACCTTGTAATCAGTTATTTACCTTGTTTAGGATTCTGATTTTAGCCTATAAGAAGCATATTTCGTTCATACTTGGGAGGATCGGATTTTGATGAAGAAAAACTCTTCCTCTTCAGCTACTTAATACAATTATTGTCACTGCCACAAGGATTTATATAGGATCCATTCGGGAAGTAAAATATCCCGAATGGTTAGCTAACGTAGTAGTAGTTCCTAAAAAAGGCAACAAACTTAGAATGTGCATAGACTATAATGATTTAAACAGGGCTTGTCCTAAAGACTCCTTCCCACTGCCCAACATCGATCGAATGATCGATGCTACGGCCGACCACGAGACGTTAAGTTTTCTCGACGCCTATTCTGGGTACAACCAGATTCGAATGGACAAGGACGACCAGGAAAAAACGTCCTTCATCACTAAGTATGGCACTTATTGCTATAATGTGATGCCATTCGGGCTTAAGAACGCCGGGGCTACTTATCAGCGCTTGGTAAATAAGATGTTCGAAATCCAACTAGGGAAAACCATGGAGGTTTATATTGACGATATGTTGGTTAAGTCTCCGCGAGCAGAGGACCATCTTAGTCATTTGCAGAAAACCTTCAACATTTTGAAAAAGTACAACATGAAGCTGAACCCGGAGAAATGCGCGTTCGGAGTAGGGTCCGGTAAGTTCCTCGAATTCATGGTTTCGAACAGAGGGATAGAAATTAACCCGGACAAGATCAAAGAAATCGAGGACATAAAAGTCGTCGACAGTGTCAAGGCCGTACAAAAACTTACCGGCCGAATAGCTGCTTTGGGTCGCTTCATATCCCGCTCATCGGACAGAAGCCATCAGTTCTTCAATTTGCTGAAGAAGAAAAATGAGTTCTCGTGGGGACCAGAATGCCAACGCGCCTTAGAAGAACTCAAAAGGTATCTCTCTAGCCCACCTCTGTTACATATGCCGAAGTTAGGCGAATTACTGTACTTGTATCTCGCCATGTCAGAAATCGCGGTGAGCGGAGTTTTGGTTCGAGAAGGACAGGGTACCCAGTTCCCCATCTACTATGTCAGTAGAACATTAGGGGAAGTAGAGACGAGGTACCCGCACCTAAAAAAATTAGCACTAGCTCTCTTAAGTGCTTCCAGAAAACTGAAACCGTATTTCCAAAGCCACCCGATCTGTGTAGTGACCGCTTACCCACTCAGGAATGTCATGCACAAGCTCGAATTGTCAGGCCGGCTGGCCAAGTGGGCCATCGAGATTAGCGAGTACGATATACAATATCGACCTCGGACTTCGATAAAGTCTCAAGTCTTAGCCGACTTTATCGCTGACTTCACACCGTCTCTTATTCCCCAAGTCGAAAAGGAACTTTTGACTGAATCGGGGACTCCCTTGGGAGTATGGACTCTATTCACGGACGGGGCCTCGAACTCGAAAGGTCAGGTTTAGGGATCGTGCTAAAACCTCCGACCGGGAACACGATAAGACAGTCTATCAAAACTGTGAAGCTGACTAACAATGAAGCCGAGTATGAGGCTATGATTGCAGGACTAGAATTGGCGAAAAGTCTTGGGGCGGAGGTAATTGAAGCTAAGTGCGACTCCTTCCTCGTGGTCAACCAAATAAACAAAACTTTCGAAGTCAGAGAATGCTGCATGCAAAGGTATGTGGACAAACTCCAAGTTACTTTACACGGGTTTAAAGAATGGAATTTGCAGCATATCCCTCGAGATCAGAATAGCGAGGCCGACGCTCTTGCAAACTTTGGATCGACGGTCGACGACGAAGAGGTAGATTCCGAAAAAGTGGTGCGGTTGATGAGATCGGTGGTCGAGGAAGGTCACGCCGAAGTCAACTATACTAGCCTAACATGGGATTGGAGGAACAAATACATAGATTACCTCAGATCGGGCAAAGTCCTGCAAGATCCCAAAGAGTCGAGGGCACTGCGTACAAGAGCCGCCCGGTTCTGCTTAACCAAAGACGAAACCCTATACAGGAGAACTTTTGGAGGGCCTTTAGCCATATGCCTTGGTCCCGGAGACACGGAATACATCCTAATGGAAGTACATGAAGGATCGTGCGGCAATCATTCGGCTCGGAGTCGTTAGTTCGAAAAGTAATCCGGGCCGGGTATTACTGGGTCGACATGGAGAAAGATGCAAAAGAGTTCGTGCGGAAATGCAACAAGTGCCAAAGATACGCGCCGATCATCCATCAGCCCGCCGAAAC
>MCJB01001492.1:383948-393980 GCA_002018475.1 Nicotiana obtusifolia | reverse complement strand
TGGTTATAGCTGATTTCCCCCTGGCCAGGATGATTGTTTGATGTTGCTTATTCCTAATTGGGAAGTTGTTATGTTGCCTTGTTCCCTTGCCGGGACTCCTTATGATTGTTGTGGTATTGTAAGTGGGAGCGGGTGGCACGCCTGCCACGAGATATTATGAAAGTGGGAGCGGGTGGCACGCCTGCCACGAGATATTATGAAAGTGGGAGCGGGTGGTACGCCTACCACAGGATATATTGTAAGTGGGAGCGGGTGGCACGCCTGCCACGGGATGTGATGTATGTGGGAGCGGGTGGCACGCCTGCCACAAGAGGTTACTGTAAGTGGGAATGGGTTGCACGCCTGCAACAAGAGGTTACGGGAGGTGAAGGTGGCTTGTATTTCATCTCATTGTGTTAAAGGCTAAATTGCAGTTTTCCTTCTTAATAGTTGATGATTCGTTTCGCTTTATTTATCTGTTATTGCAATGTATGTTTTCTTTTCCCCGTTTAAATTGTTTATGTATTTCTAGTTTTCTGCTGTAGATACATATATGGTTATAACTAAACAGGTTTATCTGAAGTCTGGTCCTACCCTCGTCACTACCTCGCCGGGGTTAGGCCAGGCACTTACCAGCACATGGGGTCGGTTGTGCTGATACTACACTCTGCACTCTTCTGAGCAGATCCCAGTGCCGCAGGCTTCGGACAGTAGAACGCTTCCAGCGTTGTGATTATCAGGCGACCCAAGGTAGTACTGCATACGTTTGCAGATCTTGGCGTCCCCTGTCCCTTTTCTTTACCTGTTTCTTCCACGTAGTTCGGAGACAGTATTTTGTTATTTCTTCCAGAACCTTGTTTGTAGTACTCTTAGACAGTCTATGAAACTGTGACACCAGATCTTGGGTAGTTTGTAAAAGAGATTTTATTTGAAATATTCTATGCATTTTGCTCCTTAAATTGTGTTGTTTATTTATGGTTGGTTTTAGTTGAATTGATTTCGAATGAGAACGTGGTAAATAATTCGGTTGATTGGCTTGCCTAGCTTTCACTAGTAGGCGCCATCACGACTCCCGAGGGTGGGAAATCTGGGTCGTGACAATTAGCTCCTTCGGAAGACTAACAAGACTTCCTGATTGAATTATTCCTAAAACAATTAAGAGATTAAGTGCATCCGATGTGGCTACAAGTAGTTCAATCCTATCCCTAGGTAGAATTTATAAAGTGAGGGTTAACGCCTCAAATTATTGTTAATTAATCTTTCTCAATCCCAAATTACCTTTTTAAGTTTAATGGGCGAGTGCTAGGGTTAGATAATCCCGTTGGAAACATCAAAGAACACGAATAATTAAAGAGACAATAACTCACTTCATAATAAATACAAATCATTCAATACATAAGCACAACAAGAGATTTAATCCAAATATTAATAGGGAATATTACCATAAACAAGATTCGAGTATTGGAATAAATAGTACACACCTAAATATTCAATACACATCAAGGAAAGGAGTAAAATGGGTAAGAAATGCTCAACCAAAATCTCAAAGTCTTCATGTCCCAAGTGTGTGTGAAAGAACCCTAGCTCCAAAGCTTTTATTTTCTGTTCTTAATGAGCTGGGTCAAGTATTAAATGGGTTACGACCAAAATAAGTGAATTACCAAATCTGCGCAATTTGTTTTGCAGGGTTCTTCTTCATGCTTGCGGTCAAGGCCTCGTGTTTGCGAAGAAGAGATTTTCTGACCACCGCGTTCGCTATTCATCCTTCACATTCGCGATTCATCCTTTGAGTTCGCGAAGGCATGTTGCCTAGCTATCTGTCGCGTTCGCGAAGGGTAAATCACTAGGCAAAACATTTATCTTCATTTTAGCTCCTTTTTGACTCGTTTCACTTGGTTTCTTCCCGATCACTTCTAAATCACATAAAACCTATAAAATGAAAGTAAACAACATTAAATACACTATTTTATCAATCAAAAATGACAAAAACATAATATTAAAGAAGAGATAAGTTGGTAAATACCAACTTATCAATAGGCCCGGGTTGATTGTTGTTGACTTTTGGGAACTTGATTAATAAATGAAGCTTCATTGATTGGAATTGATTTGTATGAATTTATTTGACGTTATTGAGTTGTATTGACTAGATTTGACACATTCTGAGGCCGATTTGAGAGGCAAGGGATTCTTGGAGTATTTATGCTCGCTCGTTCGAGATAAGTAGCTTGCCTAGGCTTGGCTTGAGGGTATTTCTCTGTAACCTATGATGCATCTTATCTGTTGGGGTAGCACATATACGATGTGGCGAGCGTATATGCGTTCACCATGGTCATTCATGATGCAGGTAGACTTTAGGCTATTATATGCCTTGTTTTGCTATCATACTTTCTTGATACTGTGTTGTTTCCACTTCTATGACTACGTGAGCTATTATATATGCTAGAGATCATGTCTAGGTTATTTTCTTATCTGTTTGAGACATGATAGGGATATTTTAGCTTTGAGGTATTTGCCTTAGCCGTAGTTATATTTTTAGACATGATATTATATCCGCGTGTTTTCTCTATGTATGTGAACTCTTTATGTGTTATCTCACGTGTTGTTAGTGTCCTTATGTGTGTGACACGGGTATAAGCTGAGTTGTGGAATTATGGTATATTCCGCGCGGTCTTTTGATTATGATACTATGGGATGTTAGTAGATTGAGACCTTAGGAGATTGATGATTGATTTTGGGCCATAGAGCCATATTGAGAAAATATAGGACAGATCTTGGGCCAAAGATTCGTGTTGATATTGATAGTGAGGTGTCACTTGCGTTAAGGCCCCCATATTGGGCTGAGTAATATTGATCGTTGACTTTTGATCCGATCAACACTTAGGCTAGGAACCACCCCTTCGGAGTCAGGTGATAACCCATATTTCTTTAGGCCTGTGAGTGCAAGCACACGAGATGTGCTTAGTAAGGGAATTATGTCAGACACCCGTACAGTGTTGAGTGTGTGTGTTGTGATGATTCAGGGGTATTGTACTAGGCTTCGTGAGACGACAAAGAGTATGATTGAGGGTTAATTGTAGCAGGCACTATAAGTGTGCTGCGATTATGTATCCTTGATGATTAGATTGTGATATTGCTGATTTTAGCATGTATCTGACATGCAGGCATAGAGTTGTATTTTCCGCATGCTAATTTGTATTTGATGTTTAGAGGTTGAAATCACAGTTTATCTTGATTAATCCATGTCTAGGTGATTTCTATGGAATAGTTAATGCCTTGATTGATATACCTTAAAAACATGCTTATTTCTCCTCTTATTGTGTTAGAGTTGAACATGTTATTATTTGAGCTACTTTTCCTTTTATCCCATTATTATGCTGTTATTATTGTTGTTGGCTGTTAAAAGTGAGCATCAGACTTTTCCAACCTCGTCACTTCTTTCACCGAGGTTAGGCTTGCTACTTATTAAGTACATGGGTTCGGTTGTACACATACTGCAGTCTGCACTTATGTGCAAATCTAGGTATTACTGATAGTGGTGGTTGCTAGTGAGCTATTTTTCCGGATTTGCTTGGAGATTTCGAGGTAGCACTGTTATTCTATTCACAGGCCTTGAAGTCCCCTCATTTATCTTATGTTATTATTGTTTAGTCTTTTCGACAATATTAGATTTTGTTCAGACTTTGTATTTAGTACCCTATAGAGTTCATGCACTCGGTGACACTAGATTTTGAATGGTTTCAATTGTATCGTCATTATGACTTCAGTTATTTATTTTATTCCATTATTCGAGACTATTTCTTATTGTTGTTGAATTTTAATTCTGCATATTTGTTGTTGGCTTTCCTAGCAAGTTGTGTTAGGAGCCATCAGGTCTCCAGTGCGATTTTGGGTCGTGACAAGTTGGTATCACAGAACTAGATTTATATAGGTCTCACGAGTCATAAGTATGCCTAGTACAGTCTTGAGGATCGGTACGGAGACGTCTGTACTTATATTCGAGAGGCAACAGGGCTCTTAGGAGAAGTTCTCTTTCTTTCATTCTCCATCGCACAGGTTTGTTTATCTCTAAGTTTGAATTTTTGCTCTTCTATTCTCTTCTAGATGGTAAGAACATGTTCTTCTGCTATAGTTGACTAGGTGCCAGTACCCCGGGCTGGGGCCGCAAGAGGCCGAGGCCGAAGCAAGGGTGGAGTATGTGTCGCAGTTAGGGGCCTTGCTCGAGCAGCTTCTATGGAGCCACCAATAGCTCCCGTTAGTAGCAACTTCCTAACTATATTGAGCAGGTGGACTAGCTCAAGTTCCCCAAGGTTTATTTGCATATGATTCGAGTATTCGAGAGTTTGGCTCATGTAAGGGTGTTTCCTACTACACTGGCTACTTCTCAAGCACGGGCCGGAGCGCAAACTCTAGCTACTCATAACCCCGTGCAGATTGATCCGAGTTACCAAACACCAGGAGCGGTTCCAGTTATTACAGTGCAGCCAGTAGTTGCTTCTAGACTAGTTGTTAAGCCTGCATTCTCCGCAGATGAGCAAAAGATATTGGAGAGGTTCCGGAGGATGGATCTTCCATGTTTTGATGGTTCTCCTACAACAGATCCCTAGGATTTCGGTGATGGTTTCTATGAGATTCATCAAAATCTCAGACTCATGGAATCCATGAAGTTTATTCATCGCGTTTCAGCTTAGAGGGCTAGTTAAGTGGTGGTGGCAGACCTATGAGCGGGGAAAAGTAGTTGGTTCCCCTCCTCTTACATGGGCTCAGTTCTCCAGGGTCTTTTTGGAGAAGTTTGTGCCCCGCACTAAGAGAGATCAGCTGAAGAGGCATTTTAACCATCTTCAGCAAGGTCAAATGTTACTTATTGATTATGAGATGAGGTTTACCAAGTTGTCCCGCCATGCTGCTATTTTGATTCCCTCTGAGGAGGAGAGAGAGAGGAGATTCATTGATGGCCTTCACCACGGTATTCGCCTTGTTATGGCTAGAGAGGTAGAGAGTAGGACTTTATTTCACCTGGCTGTGGAGATAGCATGTTGTATTGAGTGCATCTGCAGTGATACTAGAGAGATGATGCAGGGTAGGGACAAAAGTTCCCGACATCCAGGTAATTTTTGTGGTGCCTCATCTGAAGGCGAGGTCGATTTGGGAAAGGCCATTCTAGCAGGCAAACTCATCATACACCATCACCCAGTCAAAGAGCTTTTTTATAGTCTTTATTTAATACACTTCCGGTGCAAAGTGCTCATCGCACACCAGCTACTTAGAGTTCATCTATACCGGGTTCTTCTGGTGTATATTCTAGTTTATAGGGTCTGACTCAAGCCACGCAGTCATTTTTATCAGAGGTTGCAATGAGTGTGGAGACTTGGAGCACGTTATGAAATACTTCCCCTATTTTTGCAGAGGTTTAGGGCGGCAAGGAGGTTAGACTATGATTCATGTGACAATTTCCACACCACCTGCTTCGCTAGCCCAAGGTAGAGGTCATCCAGGACCTGGTCGTCCTAGAGGTGGAGCTTAGTCTAGCGGATGTTAGACTAGATGCTATGCGTTCCTAGGGAGGCCCAAGGTAGTCGCTTCTGATGCAGTTATTACATGTATTGCTTCTATGTGCCACAAGAATCCTTCTTGTGGGGATTCCATTATGGTGGATCGAATTTATCATTCTTGTGTGGTCAGATTTTCAGTTGTTAGATATGGTCTTTGATGTGATCATTGGTATGGATTGGCTATCTGTCTACCATGACATTCTTGATTGTCACGCTAAGACTGTTATGTTGGCTATGACAGGGTTGCCAAGGTTGGAACAGAGAGGTTCTCTTGGTCACACTCCTAGCAGAGTGATCTCATTTTTAAGGCTTAACGGATGGTTGAGAAGGGGAATTTGGCGTATCTAGCTTTTGTTAAAGATGTTAGTGCTGAAACTTCTACTGTTGAATCAGTTCTAGTAGTGAGGGAGTTTACGAACGAGTTTCCCGCAAACCTACACGGCATGCCACTCGATAGGTATATTGATTTCGGCATAGATTTGGCACTAGGCACTCAGCCTATCTCTATACATCTGTATCGTATGGCTCCAACTGATTTGAAAAAGTTAAAGAAGTTATTGCAAGAGTTGCTGGATAAAGGATTCATCGGGCCTTGGGGAGCCACGGTGTTGTTTGTGAAGAAAAAAGATGTTTGTATGAGGATGGGTATTGATTACAGGCAGTTAAACAAGGTTACCATCAAGAAAAAGTACCCATTGCCTTGCATTGATGATTTGTTTTATCAGCTTCAAGGTGCCAAGGTGTTGTCGAAGATGGAGTGAGATCGGGGTATCACCAGTTTAAGATTAGTGCTTCAAACATCTCCAAGATGTCTTTCAAGACTCATTATGGACATTATGAGTGTTTGGTCATATCTTTTGGTTTGACCAATGCCCCAGCAGCTTTTATGTATTTGATGAACATTGTGTTCCAGCCTTATTTGGATTCATTTGTCATTGTATTTATTGATGATATTGGTGTATTCCTGTTGTACCCAGGAGCACGAGCAGCATTTGAGGATTGTACTTCAAACTTTGAGAGAGAATAAGTTGTATGCTAAGTTCTTCACGTGTGAGTTTTGGTTGGACTTGATGGAATTCATGGTCCACGTGGTGTCAAGTGATAGGATCAAGGTGGATTTGAAGAAGATTGAGATAATTTAGAGTTGGCCCAAATCTTCCACTACTATAGAGATTCGGAGCTTCCTAGTTTTGGCAGGTTACTATCATCGCTTTGTGGAAGTGTTTTCATCTATAGTAGCTCCATTGACTAGGTTAATACAGAAGGGTGCTTTATTCAGATGGTCCGACGAGTGTAAGGAGAGCTTTTAGAAGCTCAAGAAAGCTTTGAATACACCCCAAGTTTTGGTATTGCCCTCAGGATCGGGGATGTATATTCTTTATTGTGATGCTTCGCACGTTGGGCTTAGATGTGTGTAGATACAGGAGGGTAGGTGATTGCTTATGTATTACGCCAGTTGAATCCCCATGAGAAAACCTATCTGGTACATGATTTGGAGTTGGCAGCGATTGTGCGCGTGCTCAATATTTAGATGTATTACTTGTATGGCGTGTCTTGTGAGGTTACAAGGATCATCGGAGTCTTCAGCAATTGTCCAAGCAAAAATATTTGAATATGAGGCACCAGAGGTGGTTGGAGTTGTCAAAAGATTATGATATCACTATACGCCTTGAGTAGGAAGACGGAGAGTTTGGGGAGTTTGGCATTTATTATAGTATAGAGAGACCTTTTGCTGTGGATGTTCAGGCTTTAGCCAATAGATTTTTGAGATTGAATATTTTTAGTGTAGCAGAGTCTCGCTTGGGTTGTTTTGCAGTCGTCCTTGTTTGAGCCATCAAGGCTCGTCAGTATGACGATTCCCATTTGTTTGTCCTTAAGGACATGATGTTGCGTTATGGTGCTAAGGAGGTGCATATTGGTGATGATGGCGTACTGCAACTTCAGGGTCGGATTTGTGTTCCTAATGTGGATGGTTTGAGAGAGTTGATTGTTGAGAAGGTGCATAGTTCACAGTATTCAATTATCTAGGTTCTACGAAGATGTACTATGATTTGAAGCATCATTATTAGTGGCGGAGGATGAAGAAGAACATTTTTGGATATGCTGCGTAGTGTTTGAACTGTCAGCATGTCAAGTATGAGCATCAGAAACCAGGTAATTTGACTCAGAGATTGGTGATACCAAAGTAGAAGTAGGAGCACATTACTATGACCTTTGTGGTAGGGTTGCTATGGACTTTGGGGAGATTTGACACTGTTTGAATCATTGTGGACAGACTGAACAAGTTGGCACATTTCATTTCGATTATGACTTCCTACACTTTAGAGAGGTTGGCTCAGATCTACATCAGAGAGATTGTTCGCCTGCATGGTATACTGTTTCTATCATCTCGGATCTTGGAACTCAGTTTACATCGCATTTTTGCAGAGCCATTCAGCGTGAGTTAATGTCACGGCCCAAACTCCAACCAGTCGTGATGGCACCTAACCAAACCTGCTAGGTAAGCCAAGTAACGTTCAACACAGCTCATATGAGAATAAGTAAGGGTAAATGAGTAAAATGACTGAATTTCCATATAAATATCCAAGAATTAGTAGTATAAGTCATGAGAATCTAAGACATAGAATATACAAAGTTGGAACGAAATAAATACACCTTCTGTCCGAAATATAGATAAACAAAACTTCAATATCTAAAACTACCAAGGACAAGTGGAAGCCACACTGGAACGCAGATACATCTTCAATGCCAGCTCCCGCCATACATAGCAACATCAGCTCCAAGATCTACACGCAAGGTGCAGAAGTGTAGTATGAGTATAACTGACCCCATGTACTCAATAAGTAACAAACCTCACTTCAGGTTGAAAGCAATGACGAGCTCGGAAAACAGTTAGAGTCCAACATTAATAGCCAATGACATTTCATAATAATGCAAAATAGACAGCAATAGTGAAAGACTTAAGAGATACCATGCTCGGCTCGTTCATACGGGAGAGTAAACATGCTTTTCAAGTATAACAGTTAAAGTTTAGATCTTTCCAATTACAACATCAGATAAGCCCTTTTTTAGCAATTATCATGCGAAAAATACATTTGTATGCATACACGGCAATTATGCTAGTAAAGTAATCAAATATCATGTCATTGTCTAGATGAGAAAGGTACATCTCTATACCTACATGTCAAATATACATGTCAAGTAATAAAATGTCATATCATAGGCTAGCATGAAAATATGTTAGCTTAGTAAGGGACTTATGTCGGGCACCCCTACAATGATGAGTGTGTGATTTAGGGGTATTGTACCAGGCACCATGAGAGTGTTGAGAGTAATGATCAAAGGATACTTGTGCCAGGCACTATGAGTGTGCTAAGATTGTATATACTTGATGATTAACTGTGATGCTGCTGATTTTGGCATGTATTTTTGACATGCAGGCATTGAGTTGTATTTTTGTCATGCTAATTGGTATTTGGTGTCTCTATTTGATGTTTAAAGCTTGAAATCACATTTTATCTTGATTAATCGTTGTCTAGGTGATTTTTGTGGAAAAGTTAATTCCTTGACTAATGTACTTGAAAAACATGCTTATTTCTTCTCTTATTGTGTTAGAATTGAACCTATTATTATTTGAGCTGTTTTTCCTTTTATGTCATTATTATGTAGTTATTGTTGTTTTTGGCCGTTGAAAGTGAGCATCTGACTTTGCCAACCTCATCACTGCTTTTACCGAGGTTAGGCTTACAACTTATTGAGTGCATGAGGTTGGTTATACTCATACTACACTTTGTACTTCATGTGTATATCTAGGTATTGCTGATAGCAGTGGTTGCTAGTGAACTATTTAGCTAGATTTTCTTGGAGATTTTGAGGTAGCACTATTGTTCTGCTTGCACGCCTTGAAGTCTCCTCCTTTATCTTATGTTATTGTTGTTCAGTCTTTCAAACAATATTAAATTACGTTCAGATTTTGTATTAAGTATACTATAGAGCTTATGCACTCGGTGACACCATATTTTGGGTGGCTTCGGTTATATCGATTATGACTTCAGTTATTTATGATATTCCGCCTTTTGAGACTTTTTATTGTTGTTGAAGTTTAATTCTACATATTTATTGTTGGTTTGCCTAGCAAATTGTGTTAGGGACCATCATGGTTCCAGTGGGATTTTAGGTCGTAACACAAAATGACTGGCCGTATCGCTACACCTTGTTATTTTGATCCCAACGATTCCCTCTCCCATTTTCCTTTTCCTTACTCCAAGTAATAAAAAAAAATTAAAAAGGCATGCTCCTCCTCTATATAGCAGAAACTACTCCAAAGTTGTAACTAGCAAATTTAGAACTCAGAAAAATAAAAATAGAAATTCAGCTTGTTAGGGGCAATTATCAGTAACTTCAGAGTTTGTGAACTTCATTAATATGAGATAACTCCTCAAAAGGTTTTCAAGTAATTATTGCATAGATCTGGAAGATAAACTGAAACACATAAATCTCCCTC
>MCJB01001492.1:356027-383928 GCA_002018475.1 Nicotiana obtusifolia | reverse complement strand
CCCCCCCCCAATACAATATTTGAATAGTTTTAATTCCAGCAACTACGAAACCAAATCTGAAGCAACTTTAAAAAACTACATACAAGAGTTCAAGTAGAGCATAGTTCAATCAGTTAAACTGCTGAAATATTAGGCAAGATGCTCTCATCGTTAAGGCCACGTAGAAAGTTATAGGGTTGTCATGAATTAGGATGAAAAATCAAAATTTATTTCTACAGTGGCAAATTATCTGAAGAAAGAAATATTTTATAAACCTCGCTTTGCTAACTCAAAAAACGTATCTAAGATCATTTCCAAGCAACAAATCCAGAACAAGAAAGTATATAATTCAACAACTTGGTCTCCAATAGGTAAAATTAAAAAACAAGAATACTTCACTCCCAACAGCCAAGATACCTTAATGAACTTAAAAGAATCAAACTTGTAATTTTGTAGCTAATCCGCAAATTATTGGGTTTGAGTTAAAGTGTGAATGGAAAATAGAGGAAAAAAAATTGGAGGGAAAACAAAAAGTTTAAAAAGCCTTTATCCCTAAGCGAAAAACGGAAAAAAAATCTTGTGACTCTATAGAGAAGCACTTCTTCTAGCTCTTAAAGAGTTGAGAAGAGAGCAACTCCCGCACCGTACATCATCTGATTGATATATTCAAGAAAATTTTAAAGTAAATTCGCGGTTCAAATTTATTATTTGCCGATGTTAATTTCTAGATTAAAATACATGAATTTTTCAAAAGGTCCTTAATAGAAATTTAAAAATTTCTGCCAAACAGACATCTATTTTCAAACAGGTATCTTTGCACCTGTTGCGACCCAAATTCATTGGCTATAAATTTAGAGGATTAGTCTAATTTCTTAGACTCTGCAAAATCTAAAAATCTGCATATTTTCCCCTCTCCTCTCTGTATTTTTGCATAATGTTCTAAACAAAAAATGTAAGTGTCCGGTATGATTTGTAGCCATTTGTTGATGTCGCTGAAATTTTGTAATTTTTATTACCGATATTACATAATAGTTGTTTCGTTTATCCTGGGAGAGATTAATCGAACAACCTTGGAAAACATGGAGGGAATTAAATTTCTTAAGAAATCTGTTGGGCTCAAACCTTCTGTTTCTATTTTGTTTATTGAATTCAATTTTATATTTCTATGTTCATCATATATTTTATTTTGAAAGACTAATATCCCAGCCATTTTCTACTCCCTCTTTGGAGATTAAAAGCTTCAAATCTTTTAAACCAATTTGAGATTATTTCTTTTTGACTTCCTACTCAAATTCGAGATTAAATTCCTTGTAATTTTCTACTCTATTGTGTATTTGGTTTAAAGATATAAAAACTTTACTGATTTACTAAACCTATTTTTGTCCATTTTTCACAGAAAAAGTAATTACAAATACGGAACAACAAAATAATTCTGTTGGGACGACTACTGCTGCAATGGCTACTGCATCATCAAGCCACATGACGCCACCAGTGATGGCACATGTAAAAAAGCCCAAAATAATTCAATATGGACTTCAAGCGCTGGCAGCAGAAAAAGAACTTCTATCTGACCATGCTCAGTTAGCAGCAATTTATTAGTGAGGATCGGTCATGGCAGAAGGAACTCCCGACAATGAGATTTATGATCACGCAAGCATAAAAGGATCCTGACTTCTTGGGCAAAAATTATATTTTGAGTTGTTTGAAAGATGGATTGTACAATATATGTAATCTCATGAAAACTTCGAAAGAGTTGTAAAATACTCTTGAAAAGAAGCACAAGACTAAAGATGTGGGACTTAAGAAGTTTTTGGCCGCCAAATTTCCAAACTTTAAAATGATTGGCAGCAAGTCTGTCATAAGTCAAGTCCAATAACTGCAAGTCATCATTTGTGGTCTCATTGTTGAAGGTACAAATGGAATCAATAACATTATTAAAGATATTGTAGCTACCCAATCGGTCGTCTCGAGCTTTAGTATTTTGTTCGGCAATTTGAGACCTAGAGTAGCTTCAAATGATGTATTATAACTTGATATATAGTTGGTTTTTATGTTCTCAAGTTCGGGATTAATATGATATAGTGATTCTCAGGTTTGAAGCTTTAAGTTGGGAGAGTTGACCAAGGTTTGACTATTGAGCAAACGACCTCGGAATAGGGATTTGATGGTTTCTCTAGGTTCATATAGTGATTTTTGACTTAGGCATATGTTTGTATTTAGATTTGGAGGTTCCTAGTAGATTTTGGCCTTATTTGTCAAAAGTTGGCAAGTTGAGGAATTGGAGAGTTCATGAGTTTGACCGGGAGATTACTTTGGTGTTATTGGGTCTGGATTGGTGTTCGCGACTTCGTATTGGTTCATTTAGTTGATTGAAACTTTTATTAAGAGTTTGGTGGTGATCTGAATGTCTATGTGTAATTCAGATGAGTTAGCGAAGTTAGAATATTTGGAAGTTAAGAGAATAATTTGATCCTTAATTCACGATTTTGATGTTATTTTTGGTGTTTCGGGCCTTTGGATAAGTTTGGATTATGTATATGGACTTGTTGTCATGGTCAGACGAGGTCCGGGGGGCTCTGGAGAGCTTCGAGGTGGCTTCGAATTATTTTGAGTCACTTTGAGGTTTCTAGTATTTTGGTGTTCAGGCATGCATCGCGATCACGATGGTTTACACTTGATCGCATAGTAGATTTTGAGGCAGTTGGTTTTTTGTCATTGTATTCACGAGTATGATGACACGATCACGAGCAGTAGAGGAGTTGGTCTACGCGTTCGCATGCGCTGGTCCGTGTTGGCATAGAGGATGAGGCGCGTTGGGGTTTTTGTTCGCGTTCATAGGTCGTGTGGCACGTTCGCGATTGAGGCACAGTTGGAGAGCTCGGTGTTCAATTAGGGGTGTTCGCCATCGTGGAGGCTTATTTGGTCAGCAACATATTTGTCCTTCGTGGTCGCAAAGGGTTTACGTGAAGCGGATCTTTAAATTGCCAATTCCGGGACTTTACCTATTATTTCATATTTTGAGCACTAAACTTTCAGAAGAGGAGAATTTGAAGAGAAATTTCATTACTACCTTGGAGGTAAGTGAGTTTCACTTGGATTTGATTTTATATATCGATTACCCTTCTACACCTAAAAACTTGAAATTTTGAAAGGAAATTTGGGGTTTTTGCCTATACTTTAGGAGAGTAAATTTTTGGATTTGACCATCGACTTGGACCCGGATTTTGGAAACTAATTATATATTTGGACTCAGCAGGTTATGGGTCATCGAATTTTGGTATTGGTTTCAAATGTCAGACACGGGGGCCCAGATTGACTTTTTAGTAATTCTTCAAATATCGCAGCTTTATGGACTGGGATCGCTTCCTATGGCATTGTTTGACTTCCTTGGATAATATTTGGCTTGGTTTTGCATAATAGGAGGATTTGAGTGAGGTTTTTTCGGTTTTTGATTGAAGCTAGCCCAGAATAGGTAAATCTCTTGGCTAACATTGTTAAGAGGGAAACCCTTAGAATTTGACTTGCTTGCTATGTGTTTAAGGTATTGGAGGTGGTATATATATGTGGTGGAAAGCGTATATGCACTTACGGAGTTTATATCATGACCGGGGTAGAATTTGAATATTGTATGCCTTGTTTTAACTATATGCTCATTTGATTCAAGATTTGTTTAGCTTATGTGACTATGTTTGCTCTCTTACTCATGTTAGAAATTATGCCTAGGATTATGATTATTTACGAAGGCATTTCGAAATTATGCCTAGGAATATGATTACTTACGAAGGCATGGGGGCTTATCTTTGAGATGTTGAATTGTTTAAATTGTACGTAGTCACAATGAGATTTCATGATCACATCCCTGCATGATTTTTATTAAGTCCAAAGCATGTTTTATCCGTAAATTCTTGGGCATATGCATATATATCACAATTGGATACTTGTTTTGGACTGAAATATTGGCACAAAAGGCAACGTCGCGCAGTTGAAATACAATTATGGCACCGGACATGATGAGCGGATATCCGATTATGAGGGTTTGCTATTATGCTCATCTTTGCGCTTGGAATTGTACCTTTCCTCCGAAGTCAAGTGATTACGCATGTTACTTTAGGCCATGTGAGCATGGTCGGTACATGGATTTTGTATTGGATTATTGTGATATATGAATTTTGTATCGGAATACATCGATCTTGTATCGAGGTACATGGATCTTGTACCGGTTTGAGCATGCATTTATATTCTCGATTCTTTTAGAGGTATTCGTTTAAATGCTAACTATTGCATGCATGTATAGAGTGCTAGTAGGGATCCTCTACTCTGTTGATTGAAGCATGCGAGCCTTACCTGCCATACTTGAGCAGTGTTATGATTATCTGTAGCATGCTTTAGGTCTTTTGACTATTTTATATCTTGATACCTATTGATATTATTTATGCTCCAGGATTATTATTATTTATGTGTTGTAAGTATTGGAATGCATCTAGCCTCGCCACAACTTCTTCGAGGTTAGACTTGATACTTACTGGGTGTCGACTGAGTTGTACTCATACTACATTTTTGCACAATATTGTGCAGGTTCTAAGGTTGGTATTGCAATACCATTTGCGTTGAGTAAGAGTATGTTATTGCAGACTTCGCGGTGAGTTGCCATACTATTTTGATCTGCAGCACATGGAGTCCCCATCCTTATCTATCTCATGTCCATTTTCTTTCTCACATACAGTTATGATCATGTATTAAGATTTGTACTAATTCAGTAATCGCTCGTATACTTTGTCACCTAGGTCTTAGGGGCTGTACTATTTTGGTTGTAGCTAGACCATGTTATACTTGTATCAGATATTATAGTGCTTGAGCTTATTCCTGTTTTTATCATGATATAACTATGTTAGTTAAAGGAAATTGGGCTTTATTCTATTGAATGTGAGTTGGCTTGCTTGGTAGTACGGCTAGGCACCATCACGGCTTGAGGTAGAATTTGGGTCGTGACAAGTTAGTATCAGAGCTCTAAGTTTATATAGGTCTCACGAGTCACGAGCAAGTCTAGTAGAGTTTTTTGGATCGGTATGGAGATATCTGTACTTATCTCCGAGAGGCTACAGGTTGTTAGAAAATTTCCCTTTCTTGATTCTGTATCGTGTAACATTATCTCGGCTTGTGGCCTATACCTTTAATTCCCCCTACTTGTTTGTACGCGATGTTGAGTACTCATTATCAATTACGATCCGGCTATTTATGGTGATGTTGGACTAGTGGTGTGGGATGTTTTCTGCGCGTTGAGGGCTGAGTACTATCATCGCTTTGTGGAGGGGTTTCCATCTATGGCCACCCCAGTGTTTGTGTTGCCCATAGTTTCCCGGGCCTTGCATAGTATATTGTAATGCTTTATATCTTGGCTTTGGTGCGATGTTAGTATAGAGTGGTCGGGTGATTGCTTACATGTGTCATTTTTAAAGCTCGTGAAGGACTATCTGGTTTATGACTTGGAGTTTGTCATTTTTTCTGGTAGAGGCAAGGCATTTGGCTATGAAACTCCTAACTTTGGTATATAAAATTGTGAGATTGAGCATTTTTTAATATATTGAAGTTCATGCTTGTGTGGTTGCGCTACTGTCTTTGTTTGAGCGCATCAGAGCTTGTCAGTGTGATGATCCACATTTGCATGTCCTTATGAACATGGTGTGCGGGGCAGTGCTAGGGTGGTAGCCCTTAGTGAAACAGTGGTTTGCAATTTTAAGGTCAAATTTATGTTTCTAGTGTTGATGGTTCGACGAAGATGATCATTAAGGAGGCTCGTAGTTTGTGGTATTTTGTTCATATGGATATTGTAGTGACTTATCGTGATTCGGGTTAGCATTATAGGTAGCGAGGATGAAGAAAGGTAATACTAGATATGTCTCATGGTGTTTGATTGTTAGTGGGTCAAGTATGAGCAGTAGAAATTGGGTGGTTTTCTTCGGAAGATGGCTATACCTGCATGGAAGTGGTTGTGTATCATCATGGATCTTGTGGTAGGGTAGCCAGAGGCTTTGAGGATGGTTGGTGCATTTTGGGTCATTGTGGACAAATGACTAAGTCTGTGCATTTCATTTGGTGATGACTACGTACATTTTAAAGGGCTTTGGGTTTGGTGAGAAAGGCTTGCTTGAGCTACAAAGGAAATGTGAATGATCGATTATCATCTTGGTGCACTATATGGTCTTGAGTTTATATGAGTAGCTGGATCTATTTGGTTGTTCATTGATGGTAAAAAAATAGATTCTTGCGACTTGTGTACGAGTGTCGACTCGGGAGAATCAATTGATTACATAGTGGTGGAGCTCATGGCAAGGTGATACGCTCAAATTACACCTAAATGAATGGTGTAAGGCGGTCGATGTAAAATATAATAACCAAACTAGGTTGAGGTCGAATCCCACAGGGAATAGGTGTGAAAAGGTTACTTGGGTAATGTGAAACTTGACTTAAGCAGTGATTCTATTCCGTTAAGTTGAAAAGAGTTTTGTAATTGAGAATTGTCAAGTAAGGCTATTTCATTAAGAGAAGCTGATTAATTTAATTAAGAAACCAAGGTCGTGTCCCCATTAATAGAATGTAATGTTATCGGTGTTAATATGATATATTTCTAATAGAAGGTTCTTTGATATGCTAATAGTTCCTAAATGACTATCCAATATTTTTCAATAACTAGGTAGTATTTCCTCTTTATGATTTTCCCAAATATAAAAGAGTTACAATTAAGAGCAACTAATTTATGCCAAGTAGAACCCGCTTATCCATAAGCGATTCTTTGAAACAAGGGTTAAAGCCTTGGGTTCTTGCTATTCAATTCTACAAACCCTAACCCACTTTTCCAACTAAAGATAGAGTAAAATGGCATTAGTCAATGTTTGCAACCATCAACCATAAATGAAGCATGAGAAATGAATAGAAATCAACCAACCATTTTATATATATATATATATATATATATATATATATATATATATATATATATATATATATATATCAATGGTCCACAATCTTAGTATTTAAAGTTAGCTACTCATACTAGAATACAAAAATAAAGTAATAAATAAAGTCATAAAGCTTACAAAGAGAATAAAGTCTTGGATTCTCTCCCAAAAGCTTCCAAAATAATGGTGTATTCAATGCTCAAAGTGTAGCCTCTTTTTTCAAACAAGATGGTCCACAAAAACCCTAATCATTCTATTTATAATAGTCTAAAAATCATGGTCAAAAAGTGACAAAATAACCCTGCATATCAAGTCTGCGACCGCAGAATGGGTCGCAGAAAGTTTTCACGGTCCGCAAATCTTCATTTTTTACCGCAGAATTGATCACAAAGTTTTCCAGTTTTCCGTCGCATTTTTGTTATGCAGCCCGCATATTGGTTTCGCGACCTCATAACTTACCACAAAATCATCTTCACTGGAACTCCTTTTGATTTTGTGCGATCAGTATGCCGCCCACATAAGAGTTATGCGATCGCACAATGGATCGCAGACTTGATTCCCAGAAACTGGGATGATCCTTCATTCTACGATGGGTCTGCGGCACGCATATCACTTTTGCAGTCGCAGACCTTCCGCATTTCTGACTTTCACCGGTTTTTGTCATCTTTTTCATGTTCTTGGCTCTTCAAGTCTGGTTTCCTGCAAAACACCAAAACTACATAAGAAATGACTTATAATGCTTTAAAATATGAGCTAAAGTCTATGTAATTAGTATCAAAAGTGCCAAATTTCTACGGCGCATCAACACCCCCAACTTAGACATTTGCTAGCCCTCAAGCAACTAAAAAGACAACCTACCAAATACTAATCTACTTCTGACTGATCACAAAGCAGTAGTGACTATGGATGGTGCTGACTGTTAGCTAACAAGCATGTAACTTCTTTTATTCACCCTTCTTTAAAGACTAAGATCATTTAACAGTTCAATAATCAGTTTGTAAACTTCGAGCCTCAAGAGCAATGACAGAGTGCTACCCACAGCTAGATATGCACTTGTATCCAACTTCTAGAAGCCTAAACGTCTACTAAATCTTGCAATTCATGCATGCTCACATAAAAGAAAATCCCCAACTCAACACATCTGTACATAGGATACAATCAAACACTCTTGCACTCAAAAAGAAGGCTAAGTGCTACAAGTATCAGTCCATATGCTTGCCCTTATTTTAACTCATTGCTACCTAAGTAATAATTGGTTGTAGATCAAAAAGGACTTTTTAAGGGTTGTAGTGTAGGCTTCGGGACGGGTTGGATGAATATTTGGGAATATAGTGATTGTACACTCCTTGAACGCTCCAAACATTTTTTTCTTTTTGCACTTTGCTTCTTCTTAAACCACATAGCGCTTATTGACCTCTAGTTACCAACATAGAACTACCTCAAAGTATCTCTCTAGTTCTCGCAAGACTCCACTTATTTTTATATCAGTATACAAATATTTTCTTTTGCTTTTCTTTTGGAGCTTGAGTACCTTCATATAAACAACTTTGAGGTATATGCTGCTACACACAATGTACATTTTTATCATTTCCCAATTAATACCAACACCCCCCAACTTAGGCTTTTAGCCTCATTCTCAACATTCAAGGAGGGACGGGTTCAAAAGAGGGAATTATTTCAAAAAAGGGTAAAGGTTTGTAATGTAAGTAGCCAAATAAAAGGTTAAAGTCTCAACGGGGGATAACTAGGATGATAAATTCACCAAGGAGGTCAATTTAGTCAAAACTAGCTAGCAATCACAAAGAGAGCCTAAGATCATTTCGACACCCAATCATCAACCTGAGATTTGCATTAAGGAACCAACCAGGCAAGTTCTAGACATTACAAGTTGAGCCATGCATTATTTACACAAATTCTCACCACTCATGACACATGAACTACTCGAATCGGCATAATTTCAGCCCTCAAGTGAATACAAGGCAATTCAATACTTCATCACATGATATTTGAGATTCCAAGTAAGCACAAAGTCAAAGAGCAAGCCTCGATTTCACAAGAATGACTAACTGTATATTTACAAAAATTTGAAGGGTGCAATTTATTCCACAAAAATGTATCACATGCTTGAATCTAGAACAAAAGCACCAAACAAGTCAAAACGTTTTATGCTACGACCATGGTTCTACTATTACACCCTTGGAAAAGAACTCGGTAAAGAAAAACCAAAGGGAATTCATTACTATATACAAATCTACATTATTAAGACTAAGAGTTTATATACAAGTTGCAAAAGTTGACTACCCCGCCCCCAACCTAAGAGCATTCATTATCCCCAATGTATTGAGAAAGTAAGTGTAAAGTTTAAGGGCTTCCTAGGGCGCACTAGGCGCTTGGAGGGGTTGGAATATCTAAGGCGGTCGTGGAGCCGGAAGCGGACACTGTGGAAGCAGTGGGTAGAGCCTCTTACTGGGCAATGGTGTCCGAGACCAAAGTAGGAAGCTCCGCCAGTTGTGGAGTTGGGTCCTAGACCTGGGAGCTGCTGGCCTCACCATATGATGGCTATGTGGTCGTGGTAGTAGGCCTGGCAACCATATCTGCAAGGGAGTGTGCGATAGCTGTATGCACATCCACCTCTTCCTCACCCGGTACATCTAGAGAAACGGCAATCTGTTCGCCTCTGTTGTCCCTCTGATCATCACCCTCCTCAAGTATCTCCTCCTCATCAGGTTCCGCACGAGACTCTCAAGATTTCTCATCTGAAGATCATCAGTGTGTGCAACGAAAATCGGAGCTTGCGAGATGTCAGTGCATTGTGCCTCCTAAGATGACAGAGAATTTGTGAAATCCAGATTGAAGCTTGGTACGTGGGAGGTTCCAGTGCCCTGCTCCCCTTCCACTGGAAGAAGGGTGGTCAAATCAAAATCCAGTGCCTGCATCTTATGCAGCTCTGACTTAAGCTCAGCTACATCCTTTTTGAGTTGAGGCATGTCCCCAGCTTTACCTCGCTCAACCTTCTCAAGGCAAGCTTCAAAGTGCTTAAGTCGATCTTCATATGGTAGATGTTGCTTCTAAAGATCACTTATTAAGGTTTGGATCGGGGCCAATGCTTTCCGGATGAGCGATGGAAGTTCTTTTGCCAATTTGTCTACTTTGGCACTTGCATGTTGTGCCAGTAGACCAAGCTTGGAACGTGTAGGCAGTGAGACTGGTGGTGTCACAGTGGCTGATCTGGGAGTGGTTGTGGAGGTAGCTGGTGCGGAAGAGGTGTCTGGCACTGAGGAGGCAGCAGGTGTTGCTGAGACGGAAGAGGCCGAAGGGAGAGTGAGTGATTGCTCTGGTGGATCTTCGATCACTTTATTAATGTCCTGGTGCTAAGTGATGTCAATTTCCTGAACAGCTTTTTCCATGCGGTCATATTTGGGGAACGAAGAAATCGCCATGTCGTTACACAAAGCATGGATTAAGCATGGAAAACGGAGCGAGGTTTCTTTTTGGTTTGGCCTGATCCTAATCTTGATACCTGACTTGATGCAAACAATAAGGATCGCCTTCTCGATACTGATGTCGGTCTCATTTCTCATAGGCAGTATATGGGAACAGACAAAACTTAGCCAATACCGGCCCTCTTGGGTAAAATCCCTCTTGTGAATTTTCTGGCGTGGTGCAATCCAGGGCGGAGTTCCTTTGGCTAATACAGAGGCTACCCAAGCACGCTCAGATTCCTTATTTGCAATCTTTGCCTCATATTCTGCCGTGCTTGGCTCCCACTCCTCGAAATATACATCATTGATGGACGGGGAATCACAGAGTATTTCAACTCCTCAGACTAAGACAGATTTCAAGTATCGACGGTTTCTCTTTTGTTCTGAGTTCCTGGATGCAGCATATGCAGCATAAAATTCCCTAACAAGCATCTCGGTGTAATCTCCCGAAACTTAAGTGAAAAACCCCCATCCCCTTTTTTTGATGTTTTCTAGCACATGGGTATAGTGTTCTTTAAGACTGTTCAAACTTAGCTGCTTTTCTTCGATGATCTTTCTCTTTGCCAGACTATCTCTGTACAGAGTCCAAGAGCCAGTAATCCTAAACCTAAGATCCTCACCACTCTATCTGCGTGCTTCGGCTTGAAGGTCAACTAGGGGTAAAAGGTCAAGTTGTGCCTCCTCCTCTTCATATTGGGAGGTAGGCTCGGATGAATTTCTGGATGTGCCAGGACGTTTGCGTTGGGATTGCTGTGATTGTGGGCTTATAGCTATATCCCCTCTCTTTCATCGAGTGGTGGGTGTTCGCGATGCTAAGGATTTCTTTGGTACCATTCCTGCCAATAAACGAGGAGTTAGTACAAGGTACGGCATGTGCAACATATGGCATAGAAATGAGAGACACAAAATGGTCTGCGGGCAGTTATGTGATCACAGAACAACTTTGTGGACCGCAAACCACAACGCAGAAGATAACCATCAGAAGTAAAAAGAATTATTAGAGCCGCAGAAGTGGTCGCAGAATAGGTTTGCAACCACAGATCGGTCACATTTTGAACTTTGAATAAGGCTGGATTCTGATTAGGCCTGCGACCATTGTGCGGTCCGCAAACCAGTTCTGTGGACGCAAACTAAACCGCATATTGGTGCTGAGAAAACTCTCAAGCATATAGAATGTGATGACTCTACTGACCGCAAAACAGTTATGAGGACCGCAAAGATCAGCGTCTCTACTCAAAAATGAAATCACAGGCAACCTTCATGCACACTTAGTACCAAATGCTCAAGTTTTGAGAGAGCATTACACACACTGACCATTAGGTCTATTTCATGCTCAGCCTAGCAATATCTAATGCAACTTGTCACAAATTTCTAACCCCCTTACTCTATTCAGAACCCCTAATACTCACCCTCAAATTTTTATTGATCCACAGCACATGTTTTCCCCCTAGAGTCGATTCCCATTACAAATGACAAGAAGTTGGGTAGATAGAAGAGGGTAACATAGATTAGAGGAAAAAGAACGAGTGAAAGCACACATCAGTCCTTACATTAACTGAGCAAGAGAAATGTTGGAAATGTTACATATCAGATTGCAGAAGTTCGAGCAAGCTAAGTTGGTGTGAATCGTGAGCCAGGCGATCAAGGTGAGCCTCCCCTTTTCTAATTTCTTCTCTCTCTCTTTTAGTTTTCTTTGTGTTTTCCTCTAGGATTTTATTTTTGTGTCTGGGTGCTTGAAATGAGAGAAAACAGATGAGAAGGAGAGAGAGAGACAGAACTAGGGTTTAATACTTGGAGGTTCTGCGATCAAATGACCATCACATAAAACATTATGCGGCCGCATATGTGTTTTGTGATGGATTAGTACCTGGGTGGTCAGCTACAGCTGTGCGTTCGGTTCTGCGATCGCATAATGATTATGCGCGCTGCAAAAGTTTATTTTTCTCTGCATTCTTAAGACCCAATTTGACTGGTGTTCTGCTTGTGTCTGCGACCATTATGTGGTCCGCATACCATTTATGCGGCCACATATGTTGCTGCAGAACAATAGCTAAAGCTTAGCTTGTTTCCTTCATTTTCCCTCTACCTTTGCATCCTATTTCTTTGTATTTTTGGTAACATGCATTCTAACACGCACGTCAAACTGTTCAACACTTATAATTAAACCTACCAAAATTAAAACCTAACCAAAGAAATTGTTACCATTTGGACTAATCAGTGGTGGGGATTGGTACCGGACCATCCTTGAGTGCGAATTGTTCTGCTAGTTCCTTTCTCCAATGGTTACAAAGTAATGCATGACCCTTTGGCCATTTACTTTGAAAGTTTGGGTCCCATCCTTAGATTCTAATTCAATAGCGCCATAGGAAGACACATTCACAACTTTGAATGGGCCAGACTATTTGGATTTCAGTTTGCTCGGAAAGAACTTCAATCTTGAGTTGAAGAGCAAGACCAAGCCACCGGATTTGAATTCCCGCTTCAAAATCTTCTTGTCATGAACAAACTTCATTCTTTCTTTATACATGGCTGCATTCTCATAGGCATGAAAACAGAACTCTTCCATCTCGTTGAGTTGTGTCATCCTTAGATTAGCAGCTTCGGCCCAGTCAAGATTTAACTTTTTCAATGCCCACATGGTTTTGTGTTCAAGCTCCACTGGCAAGTGACACGCCTTATCAAAAACCAACCGGTAAGGTGAGGTGCCAATGGATATCTTAAATGTTGTTCGATAAACCCACAATGCATCATCTATCTTCTTTGACCAGTCAATCCTGTTTCCATTAACAGTTTTTGCTAGAATGTTTTTGATCTTCCGGTTGCAGTCTTCAACTTGACCGCTCGACTAAGGATGATAAGGGGTGGCCACCTTGTGTTTAACTCCATATTTTTCGAGCAACCCGGCAAAAACTTGTTGCGAAAGTGAGAACCACCATCACTAAGGATGGCCCCTAGGGTTCCAAACTGAGTAAATATGTTCTTCAAGAAGGCGGTTACAATCCTTGCCTCATTGTTCGGCAAGGCAATTGCCTCGACCCGTTTGGAGACATAATCTAATGCCACCAGCATATATGTCATGTCGTAAGAGCTTACGAAGGAAACCATGAAATCTATCCCCCACACATCAAAGATCTCGACCTCCATCACAAAGTTCATAGGCATCTCATGCCTTCTAGAAATGGACCCTTGTCTTTGACATTGATCACATGCCTTGACCATTTGGTTTGCATCTTAATATATCAATGGCCAATAATAGCCACATTCAAGCACTTTTGCTGCAATACGATTTCCACCATGGTGACCCTCAACTGGGGAGTCGTGACATGCTTTGATAATTTGATTTACCTCATCTTCCAGAACACAATGCCGAATGATGTTGTCAGCGCAAATCCGGAACAAAATGGTTTCTCCCATAGTATTGCCTACACTCCCATAAGAACTTTTACATTTGATAAGCTTCCAATCCATCGGGGATAAGGTCAGTAACCAAGAGGTTAGCATGTCGGAATACCAAGGAGTGGAGGTGCTAGATATTGCCAATAAGTGCTCATCTGGGAAGACATCATTAATTTCAAGATCTCTTTTGGTCTCCCTGCCTCTTCAAGCCTAGATAAGTGATCCGAAACTTGATTCTCTATTCCTTTCCGATCTTTGACTTCAAAGTCAAAATCTTGTAACAAAAGAAACCACCTAATCAATCTTGGTTTAGCATCCTTCTTCGCGATAAGGTAGCAGAGAGCAGCATTATCAATGTATACTATCACTTTGGATCCAAACAAATAGGCCCGGAATTTTTCAAAAGCATAGACAATAGCAACTAGTTCTTGCTCAGCTACAGTGTAATTCATTTGTGCACCATTGAGTGTCTTGCTTGCATAGTAGACAGGATGAAGAATATTGTTATGCCGTTGACCAAGTACTGCTCCAATAGCTACACCACTGGCATCACACATGAGTTCAAATGGTAGAGACCAATCGGGTGTGACAATAATAGGTGTCATGGTGAACCTTGCTTTCAATTCCTCAAAAGCTTTGAGGCACTTCTCATCGAACTCAAACTTAGCATCCTTTTCAAGGAGCTTGCACATGGGATTTGCAATTTTTGAGAAGTCTTTGATAATCACCTGTAAAATCCAGCATGGCCCAAAACCCTCCGAACACCCTTTACCGAAGTGGGAGGAGGAAGCTTGGAAATGATCTCGATCTTTTCCCGATCAACCTCTATGCCTCACTTGGAAATTTCGTGGCCAAGAACAATACCCTCGTCCACCATGAAGTGACATTTTTCCCAATTGAGTACAAGGTTCGTTTTCTCACATCTTTTGAGCACTTGCCTAAGGTTGGCAAGGCAGTGCTAAAAGGAATCACCAACTACAGAGAAGTCATGCATGAATACCTCTAAGAAGTCCTCCACCATGTTCGAGAAGATTGACATCATGCATCGTTGAAAAGTAGTCAAGGCATTGCGTAGCCCAAATGGCATCCGGCTAAAGGCAAAGGTCCCATACGGACATGTGAATGTCGTCTTCTCTTGGTCCTCTAAGGCCATGTTGATTTGGTTGTAGCCAGAATAACCATCCAAGCAGCAATAAAATGACCTTCCCGCTGGTCGATCAAGTATTTGATCAATCAAAGTCATAGCGAAACAGTCTTTGCAAGTAGCACTATTGAGCTTCCGGTAGTCCATGCAAACGCTCCACCCGGTCACCGTCTTCGTTGGGATGAGTTCATTTTTGTCGTTTTGAATCACGGTCATGCCTCCTTTCTTTGGCACACATTGCACCAGACTCACCCAAGGACTATCGGCAATGGGGTAGACAACCCCAACATCCAAGCATTTTATGATTTCTTACTTCACCACCTCTTGCATGGAAGGATTTAAATTTCTTTAATGCTCCACGCTAGGTTTATTCTCTTGCTCCAATTGTATCTTGTGCTCACAAATTCCAGCAAGAATCTCTCAGATATCCGATATAGTCCAACCAATGGCCTGTTTGTGCTCCCTTAAGGTATTCAATAAGTGTTCAACCTGTACATCATTCAATAAAGAAGAAAGAATTACAGGTAGAGTTTCATTAGAGCCAAGAAATGTATACTTTAAGTGCGACGAAAGTGGCTTGAGCTCAAGTTGTGGTGGCTCGATAATCGAAGGCTTAGCGGGAGGATTGACTCTATTCTCTAAGTCAAGAAAAAGCTTCTTTGGCGCACAAGTGTAGGACCCAAGCCCTTCCATGTCCTCACCATCAAAATTCACCAAAATAGCCGCCAATGCCTCACCAAAGCATTCCTCTTCCATCTTCACCTCCACTGCATCCTCTACCTCATCAACAACATCAATGACTGAGATACTTTCATATGCATGTGGCAATTTCATACCCTTACTTGCTTGAAAGGTAACTTCTTCCTCATTAACACTTAATTTGATCTCATTTCGTTCTGACTCCATGAGTGCCCTCCTCTTAGCAAGGAATGGTCTCCCCAAGATGATAGGGATCTCTTTATCAACAGCACAATCGAGAATAACAAAGTCGGCAGGGAGGAGAAACTTCCCCTCTTTCACGAGCACATCATCAACTATTCCCACCGGTCGCTTTACTAAAAGGTCGGCCATTTGCAACCTCCTACTTGTAGGCCTATGCATACCTAATCCCGCTTGCTTGTAAATAGAAAGGGGCATTAAGTTGATTCTGCCACCTTCAAAGTAGAACACAGTCTAATCCTAATGCTAAAGGCAAAGGGATTCTTCTAAAATTCCACCGATGATGATCCGACACAATATCCCAAAATAATTTTGGGTGTGTGTGCAATGCACAAGCAGAATCATGTCTCGGATGATGCCCTAAGGTTGAGGGTGTTCAAGTACTCTCTAACTAGAGAGGCAAGACAGTGTATCCAAAATCTACCTCCTAATTTCATCCATACTTGGCCCAAACTTGTCCGAGCTTTCCTAGCAAAATGGTTTCCACAAAGCAAGAAGTCTAAGCTCCGGGATAAAACTTTCTTCTTCAAGCAATTACTGGGGGAGCATCTACATGAAGAATGGGATATATTCAAGCTATATTTAGTGAAGTCGCCGAATCATGGCTTTCCGGATAATATTTTGTTAGATAAGTTTTATATGGGCTTGGATCCTATGAATCAATCACATAGCCAAAATTGCAGCGGATGGATCCTTTATGGATAAAACATTTGCAAGGTGATATGCTCAAATTACACCTAAATGAATGGTGTAAGGCGTTCGATGTCAAATACAATAACCCAACTAGGTTGGGTTCGAATCCCACAGGGAATAGGTGTGAAAAGGTTACTTGGGTAGTGTGAAACTTGACTTAAGATATAATTCTATTTCGTTAAGTTGAAAAGAGTTTTGTAATTGTGAATTGTCAAGTAAAGCTATTTTGTTAAGAGCACTTGATTAATTTAATTAAGTAACCAAGGTTTGTGTCCCCATCAATGGAATGTAATGCTACCGGTGTTAATATGATATATTTCTAATGGAAGATTCTTTGATATGCAAATAGTTCCTAAATGACTACCCAATATTTTCCAATAAGTAGGTAGTTTTCCTCTTTATGATTTTCCTAAATATAAAAGAGTTACAATCAAGAGCAACTAATTTATGCCAAGTAGAACTCACTTATCCGTAAGCGATTCTATTAAATAAGGGTTAAATCCTTGGGTTCTTGCTATTCAATTCTACCAAACCTTAACCCACTTTTCCAAGTAAAGATAGAGTAAAATGGCATTAATCAATGTTTGCAACCATCAGCCATAAATGAAGCATGAGAAATGAATAGAAATCAACCAACCATTATATATATATATATATATATATATATATATATATATATATATATATATTCAATGGTAAACACCCATTAACATTACACCCATTTAGGGTCCACAACCTTAGTATTTAAAGTTAGCTACTCACTCTAGAATACAACAATAAAGTAATAAATAAACTCATAAAGCTTACAAAGAGAATAAAGTCTTGGATTCTCTCCCAAAAGCTTCCAAAATAATGGTGTATTCAATGTTCAAAGTGTAGCCTCTTTTTCAGACAAGATGGTCCACAAAAATCCTAATCATTCTATTTATAATAGTCTAAAAATTGTGGTCAAAAAGTGACAAAATAACCCTACAGATCAAGTCTGCGACCGTAGAATGGGTCGCAGAAAGTTTTCACGGTCCGCACATCTTCATTTTTTACCGCAGAATTGATCACAAAGTTTTCCAGTTTTTCGTCGCATTTTTGTTATGCAACTCGCATATTGGTTTCGCGACCTCATAACGTACCACAAAATCATCTTCACTGGAACTCCTTTTGATTTTGTGCGATCAGTATGCAGCCCACATAAGAGTTATGCGATTGCATAATGGATCGCAGACTTGACTCTCAGAAATTGGAATGATTTCCTTCATTCTGCGATGGATCTGTGGCCCGCACATCACTTTTGCGGTCGCAGACCTGCCGCATTTCTGACTTTCCACGAGTTTTTGCCATCATTTTCATGTTCTTGGCTCTTCAAGTCTGGTTTCCTGCAAAACACCAAAACTATATAAGAAATGATTTATAATGCTTTAAAAAATGAGCTAAAGTCTATGTAATTAGTATCAAAAGTGTCGCATTCCTACGGCACATCACAAGGTCATGGAAAGAGTTGAGGTTACACATATGGGCTATCTCATATGAGAAGATTAAGGTGGTACAATTTCTTATGAGGTTACTATAAAGAGTTTGCCTTCTATCCAATGAATATATGTACTATGACATGAGTCGAGATTGCTTAAGGTAGATAGCGTGACTGTCACGAGGTTAAGCATGCATTGGGCTGATAATTTGGGATGACTTATGGTTAGTGCAACATGAGCTTATGGAAAGTGAACTGAGTAATAGTGTGAGGTCATGGTAATTAAGGAGGAATGGTCATTCTAAATTCTTAGGTTATATGATTGTAGCTTAAGGCCAAGTGGGGGAGCCAATCATCAACGTTTGGAGAGAATGATCATGCATGGTTGTATTCCTATAGTTGGAGTGCTTGTGGATTAGTAATGGCTTGAGGGGGATGAATCGAGATTGATTCGAGCAAGGAATTTCTGGAGGCGTGTTATATTTCACCGAGTTATTATATGTAATTGTGGAATCGCTCAGGTCAAATAGTCCATTGTGGATATACTATGTAAGGGAAAGGGTTCACTTGGTTGTTTCTTCAAGAGTATTCATGTGCTAACAGAGCACTAACTGTTCGACATGTTTGGCTATATATTCGGGACTAGCACTAAGAGGGTGACTCTCGAGGGTAGTTCTAATGGAGTCAAGAGTTAGGATGTGGTACCTAAGGATTTTTGGATTTCTCGTGTGCCTGAGGAGTTGATATTGATATCTGATTGTGGAAGAGACTTGGGTATTCCTGTAACATCATTCGTTTTGCGAGGTAGTGTTCGAGAGATGGGAGAAACAGCTTTAGACTCAAAGAAAATACCTTCAGAGTAGGTATTTTGGTCTG
This sequence comes from Nicotiana obtusifolia, assembly GCA_002018475.1. Classification (NCBI taxonomy): domain Eukaryota; kingdom Viridiplantae; phylum Streptophyta; class Magnoliopsida; order Solanales; family Solanaceae; genus Nicotiana; species Nicotiana obtusifolia. The sequence continues at coordinate 365,001 of MCJB01001492.1, read as the reverse complement.
AGGAACTATTTGGTGTATAAGAGGGAATAAAGTGGCTCGCGAGTCTTAGGACAAAAAGATTTCATGTTGGGGTCACTTGGGATGAGTTTTAATTGAGGTCCATAGTGTTGTGGGATGGAGTAGTGTTGCCATGAAGGCAGGTCATGAGTAATCTAAAGAACTTGAATCCGTTTAGTAGTGGCTTCGGTCAGTATGGTAATAGATGATTAGTTCCTTTGGTACAATAAGGGTTTGCAGATGTTTGTGGCAATACCTTTCGAGTTTGGCAGTCTGTGTGACTTGGTTGATTTAGAGAGATTCAGTTCTGATGTCTTGGTTATGTGAAAATGGATTTTAAAGAGTGGTGATGATTTGACAAGACTTGAGGTTGATGTATTCTACGGGTATTGGGAAGTTGTTGTGTGTTGTGATTTTTCACCTGAACTGAGTTAAGTGAAAGGTTTCTGATTGATGGAGTGTGTATCCAATCGTGATTTAGAGTTAATAATGGGATTCTCGCATTTTCACGTTGTGGTATGATAAATGCGTAGAGCTGTGTGTAATTGAGACGAAATGGGAAAGGTTGCAATTCAATTTGAAAAGAATGTCATGAGTTCTAATGGCATGTAGGATTTCAGATGTTTAAGAGAATGCTAGCACTATCTTGTATCGCCTGGAGAGAGTGTGTGCTTTAGAAGATGCATTGTATATTGATTTGCAAAGGCTTGACTAGCACTAGAGAGATCGTGTGGTTGGTGATTGTGGATGTTCAAATTTTTGCCACTTGGTGCGGAGGGCTTATGGGAGTATTTCTTGTGAGACGATTATGTATGCATGACGTATCAGTCATTTAAGTGGGAGAGATAGAGATCGGGTATGGGGATTTTGTATTCTCAAGGTTTAGTGATTTGATCTTTGTGTAGGCAGATTGTTCCGTTGGTTGTGGACTGTGAAAGGGTATTAAGGGTAAGACGGCTGATTGTATGCATCATGGATTAGATCATTGTGGATTTTGGGAGGTTATTTGCCTATTTTGGGATGACCTGAACCAGTTTGTGGTCCTATTGGTATGTCTAATGAAAATGAGTATTCTATACTAGATCGGATTTCTTCCTTCGCACAACTTTTTCTACGGTGTGTCATCAGGCCGAATTAATGTTATTCTTGCCCTGATCTATTTTATGTGCTACTCATGGATGCTATGATGGGTCGTGAGGCTACTTGATTGTTCACACACATGTTGTGGACCTATTTAGGCCTTTTGGTGTTATATGAGCGAGATGGCTCTTGAGATATTGATCAGTTTATTGCACCACATGTGTACTTGTCTTCTTGTAGCGCTCTATACTATCCATCTTCCTATGGCTATGTTTATGCACGGTATGTGATTGTTGTTGATACCTATGTGTTTGATTAGCATGAGGACTTTGACTCGATGAGTATTCCTGCATGGAGAGGTATGATGATAGGATCGGGTTGCACGATCCAATTGTGATATGCTTGGATATGATTTCTCGTGCTTACTTCGCATGTTTTGTTTTTCTACCTTGTGGATGGATTCATAACATTTTTCTTTTGTGGTCATATCTATCAGGCTTGTTGGATAGTTATCTCATTTGGTTCTTTTTCCATTATTGGCCACATTTGAGTTGTGGCTTGCTTGGCGCATGGATGGAGTCGTATGCGGTTCTAGATAGCATTTAGTGTGGCACGTCGATCAAGCAGTTTGTACTGGTTGAGACGAGGTTATTAGATCTAGAATTAGTGAAATCAAATTTGGATAAGGTATGTTTTGAAATAGAATGTCACTAGTCAACTCAGATTTTTGGCTGTAGTACTTGTCGAGCAAGAGAACTCCATGACTTGTTGATTTGATGGGTGGTTAAGAGTTTTTACATTTTTCTTTCATCGTTAGCAGTTTTGTGAATGTTTGGAAAGAGATTTCATAGGACATAAGGCATATTACTAGTATCGGGTTTGGTAATAAGCAGCTATTGTGTTCGGAAAATACTGTATGAGAGATTGGGTACATCGTATGGTTACATCTTAAGAGCATACTTATGGGTTTGTACAGCTTGTTGAGATTGATATATTATATATGCAAGAATCGGAGCTAAGAGGAGTTCCAGATGTTGGAATTTGGTTCTAGAGATTGTAAGCTATAGTCGAAAGAATCTCTAGTCGGATTGTGCTAATAGAATTATATGGATTGAGGTAGCATGAGATCGCTCATTGTTATGTGTATGATGAGCCATGCAGTGATTCGGCAGCTTTGGGAACTACTCTTGGCACATTCAAGGACTAACGGGTGTTTAAGTGGGGGGAAATGTACTGACCCGGCCGGTCATCTCGAGCTTTAGCATTTCATTCAGTAGTTTGAGACCTTGAGTAGCTTCATATGATGTACTTGCATATATGATTGGTTGATGTTCACAGGGTTTGGGATTGATTTGATAGAGCGATTCTTAATTTGGAAGCTTTAAGTTGGGAGTTGACCAAGGTTTGGCTATTGAGCAAACAACCTCGAAATTGGGATTTGATAGTTTCTATAGGTTCGTATGGTGATTTTGGACTTGGGCGTGTGTTCCGATTTGGATTTGGAGGTTCCTAGTAAATTTTGGCCTTATTTGTCAAAAGTTAGCAAGTTGAAGAATTAGAGAGTTCATAAGTTTGACCAGGACGTAACTTTGGTATTATCGGGCTTGGATTGGTGTTCCGGGACTTTGTATCGGTTCATTTAGCTAATTAAAACTTGTGTGCAAAGTTTGGTTAAGATCCAGAATGACTAAGTATGATTCGAATGAGTTCGGCCAAGTGAGAATGATTGGAAGCTAAGAGAATGATTTTGATCTTCAGCTCGTAGTTTGATGTTATTTGTGGTGCTTTGGGCCTTTGCATATGTTTGGAGTATCTATATGGACTTGTTGGCATATACAGACGGGGTCTCAAGGGGCTTGGGTGAGTTTCGGGGTGGTTTCAGATTATTTTGGCCACTTTGAGGTTGCTGGTTTTCTGGTGTTCAGGCATGCATCACGATTGCGATGGGTTGCACGAGATCGTGGAGTAGATTTTGAGGCAGCTGGATTTTCGTCTTCATATTCGCGATAAGATGACGCGATCGTAAAAGGTGGAGGAGTTGGTCTATGCATTCTAATGCACTGGTCCGCTTACACATAGAGGATGAGGATGATTGGGGTCGTTGTTTGCATTCGCGGGTCGTGTGACATGTTCGTGTTCGTGGTTCGTGTGGTGTGTTCGCGATTGAGTAGAGTAGGAGAGCTCCGCCTTCTCATAGGGGTGGTCACGATCGTGGAGGCTTATTTGGGCAGCAGCATTTTTGTGCTTCACGATCGTGAAGCTTTGGACCGTGATCACGAAGGGTTTACCTGGAGAAGATCTTTATTTTGCTAATTTCGGGACTTTACCTATTATTTCATATTTTGAACTCTAGACTTTGAGAAGAGAGGAATTTGAAGAGGAATTTCACTACTACTTTGGAGGTAGGTGAATTCCACTTGGATTTGGTTTTATTTATCTATTATCCATGAATTTTTCACACTTAAAACTTGAAATTTTAAAAGGAAATTTGGAGTTTTAGCCTACACTTTAAGAAATTGTATTTTGGAATTTTGACCATTGATTTAGACCCGAATTTGAAAACTAATAATATATTTGGACTCAGAAGGTAATGGGTCATCGGATTTTGATATTGATTTCGAATTTCGGGAATGCGGGTCCGGATTAACGTTTTAGAAATTCTTCAAAGATCAAAGCTTTATGGATTAGGATCGCTTCCTATGACATTGTTTGACCTCCTTGGATGATATTTGGCTTGGGCTTGCGTGATTGGAGGGCTAGACCGTGGTTTTGCCGTGATTTGTGATTGAAGCTAGCCCGGGAAGAGGTAAGTCTTTTGGCTAACATTGTCAAGAGGGGAACTCCATGAATTTAACATGCTTTCTATGTGATTAAGGTATTGGGGTGGTGTATATACGTGGTGGCGAGCGTATATGAACTTTTCGAGTTTATATCATGACCGGGGTAGAATTTGAATATTGTATTCCTTGTTTTGATTATGTGCTCATTTGATTCATGATTTGTTTGGCTTATGTGATTAAGTTTACTCTCTTATTCATGTTAGAAACCATGCCTAGGATTATGATTATTTACGAAGGCACGTGGATTTATCTTTAAGATGTTGAATTATTTAAATTGTCCGTAGTCACATATAGATTTCATGAACACATATCTATATGATTTTTATTAAGTCTTGTGCATCTTTTATCTGTAAATTCTTGGGCATATGCATAAATATCACATTTGGATACTTGATCTGGACTGAGATTTTGGCATGAAAGGGAAGGTCGCACGGTTGATATACAGTTATGGCACAGGAAATGATGAGTGGATATCCGATTATGAGGGTTTGCTATTATTCCCCTCTTTGCGCTTGGATTATTACTATCCCTTCAAAGTCAGGTGATTACACATGTTTTGGGCCCTGTGAGCGTGGTCCTTTCTTTTTTTTTTTATACCGGGTTGATACATGGATTTTGTATCGGGTTATTGTGATACATGGATTTTATTGGGATACATGGATCTTGTATATGTGTACATGGATTTTGTACCGATTTGAGCATGAATTTATATTCTTGATTCATTTAGAGGCATTCATTTAAATACTAAATGTTGCATGCCATGTATGCATGCTAGTTGGGAGCCTCGACTCCGTTAATTGAAGCATGCCTGCCTTACTTGCTATAATTGAGCAGTGTTATGATTATCTGTTGAAATGAAAATCATGCTTTAGGTCTTTCGACTATTTTATATCTTGATACTTGTTGATCATGAGGATATTGAATGTTTCAGCTCCAGGCTTGTTATTATTTCTATGTTGTAAGTATTCGGATACATCTAGCCTCGCCGCTACTTCTTCGAGGTTAGACTTGATACTTACTGGATACCAACTATTGTGTACTCATACTACATTTCTGCATATTTTTGTGCAGGTTCTGAGGCTGGTATTGTGGTACCCTTTGCGCTAAGTAAGAGTATGTTATCTGAGACTTCGTGATGAGCTGCCATATTGTTCGACCTGTAGCACATGGAGTCCTCGTCCTTATTTATCTCCTATCTATTTTCTTTCTCACAAACAGTTATGATCATATACTCAAAATTGTAATTATTCAATAGTTGCTCGTGTACTTGTGTCACCTAGGTCTTGGGGGCTGTACTATTTGGTTGTGTTTAGGACATGTTATACTTGTATCAAATATTATGTTGCTTGAGCTTATTCCTGCTTTTATCATGATATAACTCTATTAATTAAAGAAAATTGGACCTTATTCTGTTGAATGTGAGTTTACTTGCTTGGCAAGTACGGCAGAAATGGATAACTTGTGTGCAACATGGTCATAAATCCCAGGGAACTATAGTTTGATTCTGGTACCATCCGTCATGTTTGTGCAAATAAGAATTTATTTAATTTTATGATCCAGCAGGACCCGACGATACTATCTTTATGGAAACTCCGCAACTGCTAAAATTAAAGGAGTTTAAAAGATATCTCTAAAGATGATTTCGGGAAAAGTTGTGACTCTAAAATATCCTTCATGTTCTTAAAATATGGAAGAATCTGATCTCGACATCACTTCTAGTCAATAACGTCTTCAAGTGTATTGTTTTTTCCAACAAGATTGTAGTTGGTGAGAATAAAATGTACGCAGGAAAAGATTACATTACTGAGGGCTTTTTCTGACTCAATGTAATTTTCATTATTATGAATGCATTATTCATCAAACAAAAGCCCTCTATTTGCAACAATCTAATGGGATTGCGAAAAGAAAGATTAGAACGTCAGAGGAGATGAGGAATGCCTTGTTGATAAGTTCTTGTTTACCCCAGAACTTGTGGGGAAAAACTATTCTTACAACTAACCGAATACTCACTCGAGTTTCCCATAGCAAAACGCAATCCATTCCATATAAAAATGGAAAGGAAGGAAGTCCAACTTAAAGTATTTTTTGTGGCGGAATTTGGCTAGAGTACAAATTCCAAACCCAAAAGGCTAGATCAGAAAAAAAGTCGATTGCAGTCTTATAGGATATGCAACCAATAGTAAGGCATATTGTATCCTAATTCATATATCAGAAAATCCCAGTATTTATATTGAAATGGTAATACCGTTAGATAATGCTCATACAAAAAGAAATGCAAGTCGTCTAGTGAAAAATCTAAGCAACCTCGAAAAGAAGCAAAAGAAAGTACGTTTAATGAGGAAAATTCAAGACATAGCAAACATCAAAGGACAACTACTTCCTTTGGACCTGATTTTCTGATAATCATTTTGGTAAATAAGCCTCAAACATTTAAAGAAGCAATGTCTTCTTCGGAAGCACAATATTGAAAAAAGATAGTCAATAGTGAAATAGAATCCATAAAAATTATCATGCTTGGGAATTGGTTGATTTTCCGTTAGGTAACAAACTTTTAGGTTCCAAATAGATTTTTAAGAGGAAAATGAAAGATGATGGCACCATTGATAAATATAAAGAAAGACTTGTTGTCAAAAGGCTTAGACACGAGAAGGTCTTGATTATTTTGGCACATACTCGATACTAATAAGGATTATATCCATTCGGATGTTAATATAATTGGGCTCCATGTACGATCTTCAAATCCATCAAATGGATATTAAAACAACCTTCTTAAATGGGAATTTGGAAAAAGAAATTTACATGGAACAGCCTGAAGGGTTTGTACTTCTCGGGAAAAAAAATGAAGGTATTTCAACAAGTTAAGTTACTCTATTGACTAAAATAAGCACCCAAACAATGGCATGTGAAATTTGACCTAACAATATTGGAAATGGGTTTAAGATTAATGAGTGTGATAAATATGTTAACATTAAAAACGCTTCATATCACATAGTCATTATTTATTTATATGTTGATGATTGACGAGCTCGAAACACCACTTTAATTATGTATGTTAGTCAAAGATAGTATAGTATAATATCGTATCCATAGAGATTGAAGTTAAACAGCATTATCGTAGTTTGTAGCTAGATTGCTATCCAAGATGATCAACAATTTAGATTTATGTGATTAAAACAATAATTAACTAAGAATCCAAAGCTTATTGACAAATAACAATCGCAACCAAGGTAAGCAAGGAAGTTATCAGCGGGAGAAAGTAGAGTTTGATTGGATAGGTGCAAGATAATTTCTTGGGATCTAACTCTAGATAATTCACTTCTAATATTTAAGTGAATCTCTCGAATTAACTCAAGTATTAGTTCAAAAGTTTAGTAGAAACTCCTCTCTCGATTAAGTCTCAACCTCATAAGATGAACCAATTTAAGCACGAAAAGATATGCAAGAATGCGTAGTGAATTGGTCTTTAGAAGAACCTCTTTCGATTATCCTCTTAACTAGGTTTAATCAACAATTCAACTAGCCTCTTTCGATTATTAAGAAGAATTAATGAATTCAACCAACAATATAATGCAAAGATATCACAAGTTATGCCTCTCTTGATTACATGAATATGTGAATATAGATGCAACAATTAAATCACCCAAAACGATTCAATACATAAAAACTAGAGTTATAATCCACAAATAAATATCAATACACCAAATCCATCAAACCCTAAAGAGAACTACTCCTTAGATATGGAAAAATTCATCACAAATAAAGTTAAAATATAGGAAAACATAAATGCAACCCAAACTCGTATCTTGAGTGAGGAAGGAATAATGAAATCCTTGTGCTCGTGTTCTTCCAACTCCTCCTACGCATCCTTAGGTCGAATAAATATCAGAAGTCCAGGAAATAATGTTTTTCCATGTATTTTATACCGAGTAGGGTCAGGCCTAAACGAAATCACCTTTTCATACGTGAAGTTGGACAATTACTCTGTAAAATTTGCACAGGCGCGCCGCATGGGACGACGCGCCATGCGGGGCGTTACTGGGGATTTCCAGAGAGTTGAAATCTGTCAGGCTACAAGAATTTGTACATGCACGGCGCCCCACGTGCCGGCCCACCCGTCGCGGCTGTGGGGTTTTCTCAGAGTACGGGATTTTCCTTGCTTTTTTATATCCAAACGTGGTTTTCGACCCCCGAACGCGATCCCGACTTAATCCTTTGGGCTTTTACTCAGACTTCAAAGTTCCAAATAGCTCAAATTCATTCCATAACATCTAAATAGCTCAGAATCACTCCTACAAGGTATAAAACACACAATTAGTGCGAAACACTATCAATTAAAGCTCAACAGGAATAAAGTGCAGTAAATTAGAGTGGAATAAGCGACTAAAATACTAAATTATAGCCTACCGTCAATGATATGTTAATAATGAGTAAAGACATTACCGACATAAATGCTACTAACCGTATGCTTGCTAACAAGTTTGATATGAAAGACTTAGCAGTTGCAGATTTAATTCCAGAAATTAAAATTCATGGGATTCCTAAAGGTCTAGCATTGTCTCAATCTCATTACGTTAAAATAATACTTGAAAAATTTAAGTATTTAGATTATAAAGGTTTTTTTTTTTTGGCAAATTATAAGTTTTTATTCATAATAAAAGCAGCCGCAAAGGAAAATACAAGTAAGGGGGACAGAAGCTCGAGTAGTGTCGCCTATATGCCTTGGGGAGCTAAGCAAACACATACCGAGCTAAACCTTACCTTATAAATCCTATTGAGGCAAATAAAAACCTCACCTATTAGCAAGCATGTAGAAAGAAAGAACTTGCGAGTACCAAATATTGTATGATCATCGTAGAGTTTATAATACACTCTATGATGATATTACATATGATAATGCTAATAAAATGACATATTAAAAAATAGTAAGAATTATAAAATTGCCCCTCCTTGTCTAATGTTGTGATTTCTTCAGTTTGAAACACTTTATCTTCTTCCTCTCCCCCTTGCAAAAAATATTCAAAATTCATGACTTATGTTTTGATCGGCGGGACTTTATT
>MCJB01001492.1:313870-355938 GCA_002018475.1 Nicotiana obtusifolia | reverse complement strand
CAGCTGGTGCTACTATAGTCAAAGCCTCCAAGAGTAAACTGTCTTTGTGCGCACTATCTGGACGATGCTTAGCAGTTGTTGGTGGGCCTGCTGAAGGGTCTGTGTGATGTCGCAACTGCTGTCCAGTCTTTGTGTGAGCAGTATTTGGCAAAGTTGGCGAAGCTGCTAATGGCAGGTCGTCACCACTGCTCTCAAAGACAACATAATCAGTCGAATCCCCGTCGTCGTCATCCCCCCAATCTTCTTCTTCTACGTGCTCCTCTTGATCAGCCCAAGAAACTTGGCCCGATTGTGAAGATTCAAAGACGGTGGTGTTCAACGTGACTAATGGTTGTCCCACCATATTGGTATGCACCATCATTGCATTTTGGGCATCCTTTATGATCTTTTCAAAATCTAGCAGCAGTGTATTGGAACTGAGGTCGCCCGACAACTCATTCACCAAAGTGTTCTCTGATGCAATCTGTCGATCACCCAAAGGTGTTACCCATTGCAAAGTAGTTTTCTTTGGTGCTGCCACATTACTCCTCTTCTCCTTCTGAAATTCTGGAACTAGTGGTTTAGTTATTTTGTTTGCCGATCTGGGATTGCTATCAGTATCCACATCAGTAGGAACTTGCCTTTCTTTCACAATTTGTTCTTTTTGTTGATTCTCGTCTGTTTTTTCAGATTCCCTAACCAATAGAGCAAATTTATTTGTGGTCAACAATGAGTCATTCTGAGTCGTTTTCTTTGTCGCCTGCGAAGGTTTGCTGCTGCCAGGTTTTGAAATTATTGTTGTTGCAGCTGCTGCGAGTGCATTCTTTTCTCCCATTGCTTCATCAATTACAACCAATTGGTTGCAAGCATCTGATTTTTCCAACACATAACCACTGTTGTTTTCCTGGGTTCCTTTAGCTTTTGGGTTAACTGGCAGTATTTCCAGTCCTGTTTTAGGCTGATCAGCAACTTGCTTCTTTTTGTTTTGTGCTCGATTGACCTGCTTCCATTGTAAATCCGGGTTGCCAACAACTTTACCACTCGATAAGATCATAACAGGTGCTTTTCCATTTGCCTTCTCCTTTGCTTTCAGATTTTCCACAATGTTCTCCGCCAACAATTCCGGATGAATTTTCCAACATTCAAACATATCATGACCCTGCAATATACATTGTTTGCAGTATTTGGGAATGAAATCATAATGTATTTTCACCCATTCTGTCCTTACGCTCTCCGTGCTTTCATTCTCAATATCCATCCGCACTTTCTTTGGTAACTCAGTTAACAAATCAACTAGCACTTTTACCTTTGCGCAGCTCGGACGAGTTTTGTTGATTGTCGCCATGTCCAAATGCAGTGGCTTTCCGACAGCTGAAGCTAAAGAAAAGATGCATTCTTTAACAAAAAAGGTCGAAAGCAGATTAGAAAATGAAATCCACGCCATAGCTTTGGACGTTTCTTCTCCTTCCTTGAAATTGGCGTCGTATATAAGAGTTCTCATTTGATATTCATAGCCATTTTTCGCCTTCAAGTAGTACACTGACTTTGAGGTAAAACTGATAAAATCTTGCCAAAGTGTTAATCGAATTAACACATGTCGATCCCTGAGCAATCCTATATTGCAATCGCCCTTAATTCCGCATTGCGCGGGAATTATTCTTCTCAATTCTTGAATATCAGGCCACCCGTAAGAGAATTTACCTACCACGGCATATTGGAGGCCCTCAATTATATTCATTCGATCGACTTCGGCTTCAGTGAATTTCACGAATGGCTGCCCTTGTAAGAACGATGCCCTTTTGAAAGGAATTGATTCAATTTCAGCAATTGCATTAGGGCTCTTCGTCGCTGGTGAATTCAGAGTCGTTGGTCGGAGCAGCTTACTGTAACCCATCGGTTGGTTGCTTGTGGTTACTGGGGTGGTTGGGAAGATGACTGGGAATCTTCGCCGGCCGGATTTGGGGTCACCGGCGCCGCCATGGCAGCTCCGATGAGCTTCGCGACTGGAAACGACCAGTCTTCTCTATCGGCTTCTCATAGGCGGAGTTGTTTCGCTTAATAAGTATATCTGAGCTGTGGTACTTGATTTTGGGTATTGTTCTGGAGTATTGGTGTGGGTGAGAGGTGGCCAGCCCGCTGGTCTCGCCGGCCGGCGTCGGCACCGGCGAAAGGGCTCTTGTCGCTTCCTCTTTGTTTAACTCGCCAGAGCTTCTCTTTCTATGACTAAAATTGTTGATTTTCCTTTCCTATTTTTATTGATATATTATAAAAGGTTCAAAGACTGCAATTGATATAAAAAGTTTCTCTTACAAAGAAACTAGGTCAGATAAAGTCTCGATCGGACTACACTCGAGTGTTGAGAAGTTAGATGTACATAATAAACTGTATACGATCTGATATAGCTTGTACAGTAAATAAACTGAAGCGTTACACAAGTAATCCCGACGAAACTAATTTGACGGCAATGAAACGAGCTTTGGGAATTTTAAATACACCCAAAATTATGCTTTGCATTATAATATGTATCATACGGTGATTGAAGGATATAGTGATGCAAATTGGATCACTAGGTCAGCAGAAACTAAATCTACTAGTGGATACGTTTATACTATTAGTGGAGGAGAAGTATCTTATAAATCATTCAAGAAGAACAAGTTAAATGGTTCCAGAATTTCTTCGAAGATATTCTATTTTGGTTCAAACCAGTGGCTCCTATGTATATACATTGTGATAGTAAAGCAGCAGGAGGAAGGGCTGGAAGCGTTATGTATAACAGGAAATCTCATCACATACGACGAAGACATACTGTTAGACAATTACTTTCTACTATGTAAAGTCAAAAGATAATGTGTTGGATATACTTATAAAAGTCCTAACTAGGGAGGCGGTTCATAAATCATCAAAGGGAATAGAACTATGGCCAAGGACAAGTCATCATGGCGGTAACTCTATCTAGCTACTAGAGATCCCAAGATCTAGGTTTAAGGAGATCAAATAAAGTTATGACTGATGGTTCAACATTGTCAAATAAAATTTTTATTTTATTCTTATGATAAAGACAATGTTCACTATCAAAAGTAAAGCATTAAAGTTTTTTAATGGTTTCTAAATTTGATATGAGGATTATCAAATAGTGTATCTATGATATTACACGTTTAGGAACTACTTATGTAAGTATGAAGTGTAAGTTGTTTCAAGGAGAATTTCGTAAGGCAGTTCTCTGCGTACTTATGAAACGAAGCGGTGTTCATGGCTGAAACAAATATGAAAATGAGAACCAAAGAGGGTTTAGGTTGACTGTGTGACTTATGGTTATCTAGATATACACCAATGTTCGACGGTTTAAAGATATCAAATCTACCCATTGACCGAATATAATCGACATAACTTCACTATGGAAAGTTCAAAGGGAAACCTACAATTAATCCTTACCTGTGAATCACATAGTTTTTCATATATTTTTTTCATCATATTGTCATTCTCATTCATGTGGGGAATTATTGAGTTTGAGTTAAGGTATGAATGAAAAATAGAGGGAAAAAATGGAGGAAAAACGAAAAGTTTGGAAAAGCTTCTCCTTTTTACAAAGGAGCTTTATCTCTCGACAAAAAATAAAAAGAAAATTTTTGTGCTCATATAGAGAAACACTTCTTCTACCTCTTAAAGAATTGAGAAGAAAGCAAGACTTACGCTGTCATCATCGTTGCTCGGCTTCGGCTTCGGCTTCGGCTTCGGCTTCAGATCTGATTGATTGATAAATTTCTTATACCAAATTATTTTTCCTTTTCCGTTATCTATTATTCTTTTTCTAAAATTACTCGCGTGAATTTTAAAGTAAAATTCACGATTTAAATTTTTATTTCCCAACGTTAATTTCTAAATTGAATATCGTGAATTTCTCAAACAGTCCTTAACAGATATTTGAACATTTTTACCGAACAGACACTTATTTTCGAACAGGTACCTTTGCGCAAGTTGATACCCAAATTCGTTGGCTATAAATACAAAAGATTAGCCTAATTTTTAGACAATAAATGGATTAAAAAATCTGCATACATTCTCTCATCTCTTCTTTGCATTTTTGTATAGTTTTCAAAACAAAAAACATAAGTGTTCAGTTGAGTTCGCTGAAGTTCTGTAATTTTCATTGCCAGTATTAAAAAGTAGTTGTTTCATTCTAATTCTGGGGGAAATAAATCCGACAACATTGGGTAATATTAAGAGGATTAAATTTCAGAAAACACAATATTCTGTCGGGCTCAAAACTTTTCTTTTTCTGTTTCTGTTTTGTTCATCAAACATTTTTTTTTTCTAGTTTTCGGATTGTGGACACTGATATCTAACACAAATGACTTTAACAAAAAAGGAAATAAGTTGATTCATCCACACATATTTTGTGCAATCTCCATCAATTCCCTTGCTCTTGGTAAAACCATTATGCAGCTTGAGAAGGGATTAATAACATAACATGTTCTATTTTTAACTCGATTTATACCTATGCTGTTACTGGTAAAAAAAATTTATAACTTTATTTATCTTACTGTATTACATCAAAAAGAGAAAAGATGACAAAACTTGATTCAGCCATTTATACATTCACTTTTAGAACCATCCCATGTTGGAATGGGGGAACCATTTTGGAAATTCAATTTAATCTTTTCACAATACACACGGATCTTGTTTCTCTTCTTCAAAACCCCGGACTTAAATATGACTTGAACATCAATTTTCAAATCAAAGAGAATGTGCCCTCTTCCTTGATCTTTAGCCATTTCATTGAGCACCGAATCCCCGGTGAAGCTCCGTTGCGAATTGGGAAATGCAAAAGCGTCAAGCAACATGAGGGTACTCTCTTTGGCTATTTCCAAATGATCAACCGACGAAGTCGTGTCAAGAACAACGTACTTGTATACCAAGGTACTCTCTGCGTGCTCTACCACGATTGATGAACGATGATTTGTATTTTTCACGGACACTTTGGTTTCCCAATTTGCTTTCAGCAACGATCCGTTGGAAATCTCAAAGGAACGAACAACGAATGATTCCACCTTAATTGCTGGCCAATATGATGAAAATACTGACCATGCGACCATGCTCATAAGAGTTGCAAACAAGATTAAAAAAACCATTAGGCAGAGCATTACACGGGCGAAAGAGAATCCTTGGCTAACTTCAGGGGATACATAAGGCAGAGGTCTAGCTGGATAATTATGATTAGGTTGTTCATTATAATCATAAAAATAAAGGGGTTGTGCTGCATTTGGATTAGCAGGATAAACACGACAGGGTTGAGCATATCCTGCAGGATAAAATTGCTGATAATTATTATGATGATCTGTTTGGTAGAAACATTCTGATCTTTGATAACCCAAAACTGGTTTTACTTCTTCCTTTTTATGATTTTCCATATTGATCCTCCCTCTCCCCTACTATGTCTTCTCTCATCTATGAAAGAAAGAGAAGATATTAGGGATCAGAAATGAGAAAAGAGACAGAAAACTTAATGTTAAGCAAATCGACAAACAAATCTACTGGCTAAAATTGATGTGTAGTACACATGGAATTAGTGAACCCGAAATTATATTTCTAGTTATAATCATATTATTAGGAAAAAAAAGTTTAGAATAGTCCTATTAAGATGTTAGATATATAATCAGCGCGCGGCTACTTCGTATCAAAGTATACTTGGTTTATAATTTGTGAGGATTAAGATTACACCAAGTGACGCATTTTATTATTCGAGAAATAGAGATTATGATTCAAAATTGTTAAGCATAAATTGTATATATTAAAGGTAGTCATCGTATTTCATTAGATACAATTATCCAATTAATACGCATATTCTTATTTCAAATGAGAAGCGGAATTCGTGCATAACTAATGCAGGGTCGTTAAATTTTCAGGGATTACAATACAGTGATTGTTACACAGTGAATGATAATATACAAATTGTGGTGAGAAAATGTAGGTATGATAATAGTGATTATTGGATAGAAATTCTACATTTTAATGAAGGCATTGTTCTTACATTAAATACTATTATCCATGTTTAAAATAAAACATAAATTCCCAAATAAGTATGACGGTATCTCTCATGGAGAGTCAATTAAAAGTGGAAATCAAACATTGCATTGCTTATGCAAAGTTTTGTATTGTTGTATTAGTTACTTATTCCGAGCTTACATTGGCAATACATAATTTTATGTTGCAAACCTACATCGTACATTAGTTATTTTGGTTTGTTTGTTCTTTTACGATTTGCTCAATTACAAAAACAAATATTTAAAATCTTTTTTCTAATATTTATCATGGCTATTCAAACAAACCAAACTCAAAAATATGATATTTCTATGTTTTGATAAATTTTCTAATTATGGATTAATTCAGGCTATAAATACAGCCCAAATTAGACCAACCTTTCAGATGGACTAACTTGGGTTATGTCAGCAATGACTCGTCACTGAACATACGCCCAGTCCATCCAGCTTAAGTTTGGATGGATTGAACGTGTAATACTTTCTTTGGGTAAATTTGACAAATCTAATTTTGATTATATTTTGACGAGAAATTTTCATAAATTATTATAGTTTAGAGCCTAATTATTAATTTATTATATGTAATTATAGTTTGTCTAATTATCATTCATAGTTATTATTCAGTTGTTACTAGTTTATATCATTTGTATTCAGACATGTATCGAATATAGCCTGTGTCAACTGTATTCGTCGCAACGAATACAACCTGTGTCAATTGTATTCATTAGCGCAACGAATACAATCAAGAAAAAAAATAAAGAAATACAGAAAAATAAAATGCTCTATTTGAGAGTTGAACTCAAGACCGCATCACTGTATTCATTCGCGCAACGAATACAACCAAATCGAAATAAAGAAATACAGATGAGTAAAATATTCTATTGAGAGTCAAACTCAAGACATCCGCTTACTAAATGGATGGTCTAACCAACTGAGTTACGAGAGCTTCTTACTCTTTTATTTCACTTCAAAATAATAATCTTTTGTTTCAATGCTACAAAGCGAAATAAAGAAATACATAAAAGTAAATTCAAACTCAGGAGCTTCGCTTACTAAGTGGATGGTCTAACTAACTGAGCTACGAGAACTTGTTGCTCTTTTGTTTCAGTTTAAAACAAATGATCTTTTGTTTCAATACTACATGTGAATTTGCTATAAAATTTAAATATAGCTCCGAATAATAATTTTCTGAAAGTATAAATACAAATAGTTAATATATTATATATGTTTGATCTGCCACATAAGTTTTCCTATTTTAAATGTGTCAAACCAAAAGCTCATCTTGATGGTGTATAAAGTTCGTATTTCTCAAAGTATAGCCTATGAAAAACTTCAGCTATCAGCCTCTGTTATGCGGGTCCGAATTGGCTCCAGTAAATAGAGCTCCAGTAAATCTCAATACACATTTAGATGGAAGCCATGTATCCCTATGATAATTTAATGGCTAGATTTCATCTCTTTCCTACATTCATTTAAAACACTTCTCCGTCTTTCCAAACAAAGAGAGAAAATACAAGCACACTAGCATGTGCAAATAGGATCTTTTTTGTTTTTCACAGAGAACAAATTTAGCTGAAATATACCCAATTCTTCTCCTCGTATCTAGTTTCATGATGAAAGCATGGAGGTTGTCAATGGCGACCCACCTTATTTTCTTTAGAAGAACTTCTTCAAAGTGTTCGCACACGTACCGCTATCGGGCAAATGTTGTAGAGAAAAAAAGTTATATTTTATACTACAGAGAAGATGGGCGTCACACTGTTAATGGTGAAAATTGCGGAAGGGAAAAACATGCTCATAAAAGACAACATCTCAAGAGTAGAAGATAGTATCGGAAGACAGGTTGAGCAATTTGTACCCTTTCTTGCCACAAGGGTATCCAAGAAAAATGAAAGAAATTACTCTAGAATGAAACTTGTCTCTACCGGGCTTAAGAGAGGTGGCAAAGGAAAGGCAACCAAAAGATCTAAGGTGATAATGATGAGGGGGATGACCATGCAATTTCTCATAAGGTGAGATGTTGTTAAGAATAGTAGAGGGAAACCTATTAATGAGGTATGTGGCTGTAAGAACACAATCACCCCAAAGTTTGGTAGATAAGTTGGATTGAAATAACAAGGCTCTAGAGATTTCTAAGAGGTGTTTGTGTTTCCTCTCCACAACACCATTTATTGTGGAGTATGAGGAATAGTTGTCTGATATATGATGCCTTGAGAAGTAAAGAAGGATTTGGATTCAAGACCAAAACCTAGTTCAAATGCATTATCAGATCTGAAAGTCTTGACTGAGGTGTGAAAATTAGTCTGCACCATAGAGGTGAAGGCTTTAAGGACAGATAAGGCATTACTTTTGCTAGAAAGGAGGTGAGTCCAGGTAACCCTAGTATAGTCATCTATTAAAGTGAGGAAGTATCTAAAAATAGTGTAGGTGACAGTATTGTAAGGTCCTTATATATCAATGTGAACCAGCTGAAAAGGGGCAGAGGAATGTGTCGTGCTATCAGAAAATGGCAACCTTTGTTGTCTAGCCATAGGACAAATAGGGGATAAAAAGGATTGTTTAGGGAAAATCTATGAAGAAATAAATGAAATAGATTTTATTTAATTAAAAGTCATATGACCCATTCTCTGATGCCAAAAGAAATCTGTCTTATTAATATCAATGGATGGATTACATGGGGAACAAGTGGGAAGGGGATTGTTGACATAATTAAATGCAGGACATACAGTAGGAACAGAAGTTCAAAAATTACATGAAACATTAGATGGAAGAGAAGAAACTAGAGGAATATCCTCAAGATGAAGAAAATATAATTTATTGTCAGCCTTACCAATTCCCAATAGCCTCTTTAGAGAAGGGGCCTGTAAGAAACAATGATGGAACAAGAAGAACATTGTGCAAGACAATATCATATCTAAGGTATAAAGACCTAGTGAAAATAATTTTTACTTTATAACCATTTGGTAGTGTAATTAAGTATCGTCTAGTTAATGGTTGAAGATTGTGAAGAAGATATTTATGATGTGTCATGTGATTAATAGCCCCTGAATCTAGAATTCAAGTATCAGCACTTAACTGTGAAGATGCACAGGCATAAAAATTCATAGACTTAACTACAGAACTGCAAAACAAACCTACAAAGTGGGCATAAGAATGATTGTCCCTAGAGTATGAATCATTGGAGAAGCTAGGAGAGATGTGTGAATGCTTCAAGAGTGTAAGAAGGTGTTGATATTGCTCTGTAGTGAACCCATGGTTGGCAGGTGAAGCTTGGTCTATAGGTGAAGCTAGTGAGGCGGAAGTGGGAACCTCAGCTTGAACACATGAAGCTGATCTCTTGTTCTTGGTGAACTTGAAATCAGCAGGAAAACCATGCAATTTATAATATTTTTCAATGGTGTGACCTGGTTTTTTGCAATATTTGCATATCGTAGACTGTCCAGGTTTATTTGGCTCAAACTGTATATTCTGGTTAAAAGATCTTTGCCCACCATAAGACATTGGATAGGTTGAGGGGGCAGAGGAGGTAGAGAAAGAAACAGAATCATTAGAAAATCCTGGAGCTAGAGAGGTTTCCCTTTGTCTCTCATCATGTTGTAACATGGAATAAGCTTTACTAACTGAGAGAATTGGGGAAATGATAAGGATGTTGCTCTTTACAATGTTATAGGACTCATTCAAACCAGCCAAAAATCAGAATAGTTTCATTTCATCAAGGAATTTAGGTAGAGCACCACATGAACATGTAGGACCTACATAAGCAGTCTGAAGCTCATCCCAAAGACTATAGAATTTGGTGAAGTAAAAGGCTATGTATAAGGTACCCTAGGAACTAGTCCCAATTTCTCTTTAAATTTTATTGAACTTAGAACGATTGGACTGGCCAAACCTCTCATTTCTGTCCAAACAAATTTCTCTAGCAGTGTTATAACCTAGAACAATTGTAGCAATGTCCCTAGATAGTGAATTAGTGATCCAAGCGACCACCAATCATTACACATTTTCCAGTAGGGATAATAAGGTGAACTATCAGAAGGTTTGGACTGACGACCATCAATTAGTTCCAGTTTGTTTTTGGCAGAAAAGGAAACTAACATGCTTTTACGCCAGGCAACAAATTCACTACCATCGAAAGAATGAGATACTAGGTGGGTGTCAGGGCTGTCTGAGGGATGAACATAGAGAGGATGTGAAGGATCTAAAGTGAATATAGTGAAACCATCGGACTCATAAAAGAATTCACACGTTCATCAACCATTGTATACCCAAATATTCTCAACCACAGTAAAAATTATCATAAATTTGAAGTATGCAAGTAGAAATTATAGAAGAAAGCACCGTCCTTTTTCACAACTTGAAAAAGACAAGGCCTTCAAATCGAATCAAAATGCAGAGGAGAAAGTCGACTACCACTTGAAGATGAATAACACCACCAGAAAACCGTCATGAAACCACTGAAGATCACAGTTGAGACTAGATTTTCCCCCCTGAAGAAAACCCCCCAAATTGAAGATAGCGTTTTTTAGATGTCACGACCCAAAATCCACCTAGTCGTGATGGCACCTGACCTAACCTGCCAGGTAATCCAATTAACCACTATCCAACTTAATGAGATTTATTAAGATAAGAAATGATAATACACCGCTTTTATATAAAAAAAAATTTAAGGACTGGTAGTACTAATCATGAGCTTCTAAAATTAGAATTTATAAAACAGGTGTGAAATAAAAATATGTCATCTGTTTGAAATATACATAAACAGATTGAAAATCTAAAGCTACCATGAACAAGAGGCAGCTAACAGATGGAACGCAGGTAAGTCTTCAAGTTTCGCTCCCGTCGATCACAGCAACATCAGCATCCAATATATGCACCCAAGGTGCAGAAGTGTAGTATGAGTATAACCGACCCCATGTACTCAATAAGTAACAAACCTAACCTTAGGTTGAAAGTAGTAACGAGCCGGAACACAAGTCAAAGTCCAACACCAATAGCCAAAAATGGCTCATAGCAATATAATATAAATAGTACAAGAAATAACTCAAATATAAAATGTTCAACTCGTTCACAGTTCCAGAAAATAGGCCTGCTTTTCAAGTATAACAGTGAAAACTCAATTCTTTTACCGAAAACACCAAAATATGAGTAAATTTGTAAAATCGTGATTTTTCCTTCCAAGACTTTTTAACAGGTAAATGTTTCATTATCAAAAGGCATGAGGAACAGTACATCTCTATGCCTACAAGTCAATGTGCATGTGAAGTCATGAATGACGCAATATCGTATAGCATGAGGAAAATGCATCTGTATGACTGTATGTCAAGTGTGCATACCAATGGAATGCAACATAGTGAACAACCATAAGCATACTCTCAAAGTATCAATCCACTCACTCCTCCCAATCACTCAGAGCTCGTACTCGCACTCAATAGGTACCTGTGATCACTGGGGGGTGTAGACTTCGGAGGGGCTCCTTCAGCCCAAGCGCTATAATTCGCACAGACAACTCACGAGCTGCACGGATAACTCACGTGTTATAATATAAATATCTGGATCCGCACGGACAAATCACGTGCTATAGTATCAATATCTGAATCCGCACGATCAACTCACGTGCTGCACGGACAACTCACGTGCTATAGTATCAATATCTCAAAATCAAGTCATCGGCCTCACTCAGTCATCAATCTCTCAAGTCTCTCAGGCTCACAATGTTATGAAACTAGCCCAAAATGATAATATGATGTGTCAATAAATAACAGCAGAGACTGAGATACGATATGCAATGAATTAACATGACTGAGTATGAAATTGCAATGTAAACAAATAACTCAACAGCAGTAATGACCACAGTGGGTCCGAACAGGATAAGTATATTGTCTAAACATGGTTTCTAACATGAATCATAGCTCGATCACTCTAGTACGTAGAGATTTCATGATCACAGATAAGTTCAGGTAATTACACAGTACCACAGAAATAACGGAGTCACAGTTCACACGGCGCACGCCCACACGCCTGTCACCTAGCATGTGCGTCATCCCAACACCAAACACATAACACGTACAATAAGGGTTCATACCCTCAGCTCCAAGATTAGAAGAGTTACTTACCTCGAAACAAGCCGAGTCCAATATCGAGCAAGCTACACAATGCTCTAGAAATTCCATTCTGCGCGTAACAACATCCGAACGGCTCGAATCTAGTCACAATTAATTCGATTCAGTCAACACAAATTATAGGAATTAATTCCATATTAAAATACTAATTTTACCACAAAATCCAAAATTACACTCAAAAATCGTCAGTGGGGCCCACGTCTCAGAACCCGACAAAAGTTACAGAATATGAACGCTCAATTAACCACGAGTCCAACCAAATCAAATTTACCAAATTCCAGCAACCACTCGAACTTCAAATCCCCAAATCTCATTTTCAAATCCCTAAGCCCAAATCCTCTAATATCACCTCAAAAACACGTAATCTAGTCGAAATACTCAGTGATAATCCAATATTATTGACTAGCAATGATCATAAGTGACTTACCTCAAGTTTTCCCATGAATTCTTTCTGAAAATCGCCCCAAAACCGTGGTTGGAATGTCCAAAAATAACAAAAATGTCGGACCCTTCTATTTTTGTAGCCTGCCTAGCATTTACGCTTCTGCGGAGTACTTAACCGCATCTGCGATCTCGCAGATGTGAGTTCCTCCCCGATTTTGCGGCTTCTTTCGCTTCTGCGGACAAGAGATCCGCTTCTGCAGCCTTGCATTTGCGGAACCCAAGCTGCTTCTGCGAGGAGGCCCCTCCCTCTCACTTCCGCTTCTGCGATCAACTCGTCGCAGGTGCGAGTCCGCTTATGCGGTCCTGCGTCTGCACCTACGACCCCTGCCCTTGCTAGGCCAATTCCGCTTCTGCACAACCAAGCTCACTTCTGCGAGCTTGCACCTACGAGCCAATTTTCGCAGGTGCGATTGCATCAATAGACAGCAATAAGTTTCAATTGTTCTAAGTCCAAATTTGATCCATTAACCATCCGAAACTCACCCGAGGACCGCAGGACCTCAACCAAATACACCAACAAGTCCTAAAACATCATACAAACTTAGTCGAACCTCTGAATCACATCAAACAACGTTAAAACCACGAATCATACCCTCATTTCAAGCTTAATGAAACTAACAATTTTCAACTTCTACAATCGATGCTGGAACCTATCAAATCAATTCCAATTGACCTCAAATTTTGCACACAAGTCATAAATGACATAATCAACCTATTTCAATTTTCCAAATCGTATTCCGATCCCGATATCAAAAAGTCAACACCCCGGTCAAACTTTCAAACTTAAATTTTCATTTTAGCCAATTCAAGCCTAATTTAATTACGGACTTTCAAATAATTTTTGGACACATTCCTAAGTCCAAAATCACCTTACAGAGCTATTGAAATCATCAAGACTCTATTCCGAGATCATTTACACATAGTCAACATCCGGTCAACTATTTCAACTTAAGCTTTAAATCTTGGAACTAAGTGTTCTAATTTATCTCAACCCTCTCCGACGAGTAACATAATTTTAATTGAATACAGGATAAGCAGTAAATGGGGGAACGGGACTATAATACTCAAAATGACTGATCGGGTCGTTATATGAAATCTAAAATTGTAAGAAACCAGCCTGACGGATACGATAGAATGAAGATAAATGACGAGAGGAGTTCGTATCCTGCTTTGATACTATGTTAATGGTGAAAATTGCGAAAGCTAACAAGGGATTCCCATGGTGGAAATCCCTTAGTCTACTGAGAAGAGAGAGAGACGAGAGAAGATATATGTTTCTTGTTTCCAAAATAAATGTCTAACCTCTTTCTAGAAGAGTCCTCAGTATTTATAGTTACATAAAGTGGCTATCCAAATGTAATAGAAAGTTGACTATTCTACTTAAGCAAAAATGTAGTACTGTTACAATTAGTGTTACAATGGTAAGAATATCAGCTAGTCATCAATTGGGCTGGGCCTGTAGTGAGAAGACATGGGATGTGTGTTGTATTGGGTCGGATGTAATCGATTGTTCGAGAAGAGTCGGGCCCGGGTACAATGTAAGACCGGGGTGCCTCGATCCGAAGTCAGCAAGTAAAGCTCGGAGGTAGGAGCAACCGGAACGGGGTGACCGATATTGACCGACCAAAAGCACATCTCGTAACAGAAGGTCAGTTTCAACCGGATATTTCGTGGATTCCTAATATCTCGCCAGGAGTAAATATCTCAACCGTTATAGACGTTAAGCCACCATTTTAGGATATTCCATCCCGTAATTGAAGGGATTACCTTGTAATTAGACGTTTACCATGTATAGGGCTCTTTCATCTACCTATAAGAAGGGCATTCGACCTTCATTGTAATGGACAAGACTTATAAGAGAAAATACTAGCAATTGCTACTGTTTATCGCTGCTATTCATAAAACTTTGTCTACCTTTTATATTTCATCACCAGCTACTCAATCACTGTGGTTTGATTACTCGTCTTTACCCATTGTATTTCTAAATTATTTGCATTATATTTTACATTGTATCAAATTGATTCGTGCATCCTTAGCACTACGAACAAATTCAATTGTTACTCGGTTTTAAGGGTAAACAGTTTGGCACCCACCGTGGGGCTAAGGATATCAGTGAATTTTTGATACAATTCTTTTTTCACGCACTATTTTACGCTTGCTCTTTGCAGAATTTTCTGTTTTTCAGATTACAGCCTAATCATGTCGCACTCACTTCCCATCAACAACGAATTCAACCACCAAGGCGAAAACAACGCTGCGCCCGAAAATGAGGTCCCAATCGACGCCAACTCCCAAATGGCAATCGACACTGATCAGACCCCCGGCCTATCACACAGCGTTCGGGGGGGGAAACCACTCAGGGATTCAACATAGTGGAGAAAATGAAATTAGCCTCAAAGTGATATTTGATATACTGCTAGCCCAGCAAGCGGCGATAGCCCAACTACAAAGCCGCAGTCAGAACCCGGGCGGAGCCGAAGCCGTTCCTCCTCAGATGGTAGCCGAACAAAATGAGCTGATTACGGCGCAACCAGATGAGAACACTTCAGGGACCAACTCCGGGATTATCTAGATGCTCGAGGAGTTGACTAAGAGGGTCGAGACGGGAGAAAAAAGAATCGAAGCTAACGACAAGAAAGTCGAAACATATAATTCGAAAGTAGACCAGATAGCGGGAGCGCCTCCTGTGTTGAAAGGTTTGGACTCTAAAAAGTTTGTGCAAAAGCCTTTCCCGTCCAGTGCCACTCCGAAACCAATTCCGAAGAAGTTTTGCATGCCCGAAATTCCGAAACATAACGGAAGTTCGGATCCAAATGAGCACATGACAGCTTACACCTGTGCTATAAAGGGGAACGACCTCGAGGACGACGAAATCGAGTCCGTCCTCCTGAAAAAATTTGGAGAAACCCTACCCAAGGGGGCAATGACGTGGTATCGCAATTTACCACCAAATTCCATCGACTCTTTCGCCATGCTCGCTGATACCTTCGTCAAGGCCCATGCAGGCGCCATCAAGGTCGAGACGAGGAAATCAGACTTATTCAAAGTCAGACAACGAGATAGCGAAACATTAAGAGAGTTCGTGTCTCGATTCCAAATGGAGCGGATGGACCTGCCACCGGTTACAGACGACTGGGCCGTGCAAGCCTTCACCCAAGGGCTGAATATCCAAAGTTCTGCGGCATCTCGACAACTCAAACAAAGCTTGATTGAGTACCCGGCCGTCACCTGGGCAGACATTCACAACCGATACCAGTCGAAGATCAGGATAGAAGATGACCAGGTCGGGATTTCATCGGGCTCTTCTTACCCCATTAGAGCTTTCGATCGGCCTCTGAGGGATAATTATCGAGAGCCAAGGTCGAATCGAGACAGACACCGGCCGTACCCAGAAGATCGAAGGATAGTGTCAAGAGGGCATAAATCCCCGAAACAGGAAAGCAGGTATGACCCCAACCAAAGGAACAGGAGGCCATTGCCAAAAAGCAACTTCGAGAAAATCAATAATCGTCAAGAAGCACCCAGATTGTCCGAATATAATTTCAATGTCGATTCGTCAACGCTCGTTTCAGCAATCGGTCGCATCAAGGACACCAGATGACCAAGGCCGTTACAAACAGATCCTGCCAAGAGAGACCCCAACCTTATATGCAAGTATCATGGCACTCACGGGCACAGAACGGAAGATTGCCGACAGTTGAGAGAAGAGGTAGCCCGGTTGCTCGAAAATGGGCATCTTCGGGAATTTCTAAGTGACCGAGCAAAAACTCACTACGAAAATAGGGACAGACCGGCAGATCAAAAAGAACCAAAGCACACAATCAAAATGATAATTAGGGGTGCAGATGCTCCTCAAGTACCGGTGCTGAAATGTACCAAAATATCCATTACCCGAGAAAAACGTACTCGGAACTATGCAGCAGAAGGAACTCTATACTTCAGCGACAAAGATATCGAAGGTCTTACACAACCTCACAACGACGCACTGGTGATATCGATGTTAATATATGATACTCGAGTGAAGCGCGTACTTATCGACCCCGGGAGTTCAGCCAACATAGTCTGATCTTGGGTCGTTGAACAACTGGGACTAATGAACCAGATCATTTCCGAGGTCCGGGTGCTCAACGGCTTCAACATGGCATCGAAGACAACCAAGGGAGAAATAACGCTGATGGTAAACATCGCTGGAACTACCAGGGCAACGAAATTCTGTGTGATCGAAGGTGATATGAGATACAACGCCCTGCTCGGAAGGCCCTGGATACATGATATTAATGCCGTACCCTCAACCTTGCATCAGATGTTGAAATTTCCATCGACCGAGGGAGTCGTCATCGTCTGTGGAGAACAACATGTGGCAAGGGAAATGTTCGCAGTAGAAGAAGCGACACCGAAATCCACCATTCCCCAACAAAAGGCCAAATAGCAATCAGAAAAGCCGCCTTCAACAGATGAGGGTGAGCAAGATCAGCTTGACGAAGATAACTACGGTATACCCCGATCCTTTGTCGTCCCAGATGAGTCCGACGCAACCAAGTCAACAATCGAGGAGCTCGAGCAAATCTCGATCCGCCACGACGCGCCCGATCGAAAGGTATACCTGGGCTCGGGTTTGAACTCTGAGCTCAGGACCAAACTACTTACTTTTCTTTCAGCTAATGAAAGTTCTTTTTCTTGGTCCCATTTAGACATGACAGGTATACCACCGAAGATTGCGATGCACAAGCTGAGTGTCGACCCGAAATTCCGGCCGGTCAAACAGAAAAGGAGACCTCAATCCGAAGTCAAACAGGTCTTCATCAAGGATGAGGTAACTAAGCTCTTAAATATAGGATCCATTCGAGAGGTTAAGTACCCAGAATGGTTAGCTAATGTAGTTGTACCTAAAAAAGGGAACAAACTTAGAATATGTATAGATTATAAAGACCTAAATAAAGCATGCCCCAAAGATTCTTTCCCCCTGCCCAACATCGATCGCATGATCGATGCCACTGCTGGCCACGAGACTCTTAGTTTTCTCGACGCCTATTCTGGATATAACCAGATACAAATGGATAAGTATGACCAAGAGAAAACATCCTTCATCACCAAGTATAGCACTTACTGCTATAATGTGATGCCATTCGGGCTTAAAAATGCAGGGGCAACATATCAGCGTTTAGTAAATAAAATGTTCGGAAACCAACTAGGTAAAACTATGGAAGTTTATATTGAAGACATGTTAGTCAAGTCCCTACGAGCAGAGGACCATCTTAGTCATTTGCAGGAAACGTTTGATATTTTGAAGAGATACAATATGAAATTGAACCCAGAAAAATGCGCATTCGGAATAGGCTCTGGGAAATTTCTCGGGTTTATGGTCTCGAACAGAGGAATAGAGATCAACCTGGACAAAATCAAATCCATCGAAGATATAAAAGTCGTCGACAGCGTCAAGGCCGTACAAAAACTGACAGGTCGGATCGCGGCATTAGGCCGCTTCATATCTAGATCATCGGATAGGAGCCACCGGTTCTTCAATCTGCTAAAAAAGAAGAACGAGTTCTCATTGGGACCAGAGTGCCAGCATGCATTAGAGGAACTGAAAAGGTACCTTTCTAGCCCGCCTCTATTACATACACCAAAAACAGGCGAGCTATTATATCTTTACCTCGCCGTGTCGGAGATAGCGGTAAGCGGAGTTCTGGTTCGAGAAGAACAAGGTACACAATTTCCCATTTATTATGTTAGTAGGACATTAGGAGAAGCCGAAACCAGGTACCCGCACTTAGAAAAATTAGCACTCGCCTTATTGAGTGCCTCTAGGCAGTTGAAACCATACTTCCAATGTCACCCAATATGCGTAGTGACAACTTACCCACTTA
This sequence comes from Nicotiana obtusifolia, assembly GCA_002018475.1. NCBI lineage: Eukaryota > Viridiplantae > Streptophyta > Magnoliopsida > Solanales > Solanaceae > Nicotiana > Nicotiana obtusifolia. The sequence goes on along the minus strand of MCJB01001492.1, from coordinate 337,494 downwards.
GAAATGTTATGCATAAGCCCGAATTATCGGGCCGATTGGCCAAATGGGCCATCGAGATCAGCGAATACGATATCCAATATCGACCTTGAACTTGGATAAAATCTCAAGTGCTGGCCGATTTTGTTGCCGACTTCACACCGTCGCTCATTCCCCAAGTCGAGAAAGAGCTCATGACTAAATCGGGGACTCCTTCGGGAGTGTGGACTCTGTTCACAGACGGGGCCTCAAATTCGAAAGGATCGGGGCTAGGCATCGTACTCTAGCCCCCGACCGGAAACACAATTAGACAGTCCATTAAGACTATAAAACTGACTAATAATGAAGCCGAATATGAGGCTATGATCGCAGGTCTAGAATTGGCCAAGAACCTTGGGGCAGAAGTAATCGAGGCCAAGTGCGACTCTTTTCTTGTAGTCAACCAAGTGAATAGAATGTTCGAAGTCAGAGAGGGACGTATGCAAAGGTATGTGGATAAACTTCAAGTCACCTTACACAGGTTCAAGGAATGGACCCTGCAGCACATACCTTGAGAACAAAACAGCGAAGCCGACGCCCTCGCTAACCTAGGTTCGTCGGTCGATGACGAAGAAATTGACTCCGAAAAGGTCGTGCAGTTGTTAAGATCGGTGGTGGAGGAAGGTCACGCCGAGGTCAACTCAACAAGTTTGACTTGGGATTGGAGAAATAACTACATAGAGTACCTCAGCTCAGGCAAGTTGCCACCTGACCCCAAAGAGTCGAGAGCATTACGCGCAAAGGCGGCCCGATTTTGCTTGGCCGATGATGGAACTCTATACAGAAGGACCTTCGGAGGACCTCTAGCAATATGGCTCGGACCCGGAGACACCGAATATATCTTGAAAGAGATACACGAAGGAGCTTGTGGCAATCACTCAGGCTCCGATTCACTAGTTCGGAAGGTGATTCGAGCCGGCTATTACTGGAATGATATGGAGAAGGACGTGAAGGAATTTGTACGCAGATGCAGTGTGTGTCAGAGACATGCACCGATCATCCACCAACCGGCTGAAACATTACATTCGGTCATATCGCCGTGGCCGTTTATGAAGTGGGGAATGGATATAGTAGGTCCCCTCCCCCGAGCGCCAGGTAAAGCTCAATTTATCCTTCTTATGACTGACTATTTTTCTATGTGTGTGGAAGCAGAGGCTTTCGAGAAGGTCAGAGAAAAAGAGGTGATTGACTTCATATGGGACCATATCATCTGCCGATTCGGGATGCCTTCTGAAATAGTATGCGATAATGGAAAACAATTCATTGGCAGCAAGGTAACCAAATTCTTTGAAGATAACAAAATCAAAAGGATATTGTCAACCCCGTATCACCCCAGCGGCAACGGTCAAGCGAAATCAACCAACAAAGTCATAATTCAAAACCTGAAGAAAAGGTTAGTCGACGCTAAAGGAAGATGGAGAGAAATGCTACCCGAAGTCTTGTGGGCGTATCGAACAACTGAAAAGACTAGTACTGTAGCCACTCCGTTTTCGTTGGTATATGGCACCGAAGCGTTGATTCCAGTCGAGGTACGCGAACCAAGCATCAGGTTTCAACACGCAACCGAAAATTCTAACCAAGAGGCCATGTATACGAGCCTGGAACTCTTAGATGAAAGAAGAGAAGCTGCTCTGGTCCAAATGGCAGCTCAGAAGCAAAAGATCGAAAGGTATTATAATCGAAGAACTCGCCTTCGATATTTCAGTATAGGGGACTTAGTGCTCAGAAGAATCACACCTAATACCCGGGACCCCAACGAAGGGAAATTGGGACCGAACTGGGAAGGTCCCTATACTATACTAAAGGTCACCGGGAAAGGCTCTTACAAGCTTGGAACTTTGGATGGTAAGCCGCTGCCAAATAACTGGAATGTGAGCCACTTGAAAAGATACTACTGTTAGGGTAATTTACTTCACCTTTTTTACTTTCTTTTTTTTTTTATTTATTGCTACGAACATATGCAGGATAGATCGATATCGAGCAAGTCAAGCACCAAATATTAGGACTGAAAGCACGCGTTGCACTCTTTTTCCCTTCGACCAGTTTGTCCCAAATTGGGTTTTATAGCAAGGTTTTTAATGAGGCAACCATATGTCATGCTAACATAGATCGATCATATATCAGAATTCACAAGTTTCATATTAAACTCTAGCAATGTTCGTTTATTTACTTCGATTTCAAGGGGCCTAAGTAAAGATCACTAGGAATTGATGTAAGGGTCAAACGGTCAGAAGAGCTGTGCCCGAGTAGATCGATCTGATTCCCCTCTGATAGATGAAGATGTACAAGTACATGAATATTAACAAAGTCATTTGATGCCTACATTGTGTTCTCGAGCCCAAGGGCTTTTTTAATTATCTTCGCATTATCAATAACTGATATTGGTGAAAGACGCACATCGAGACCGGGGGGGATAAGACCTAACAAGGCAAACCCCGAAACCGTCTAGTCAGGCTAAGGCCGTGTTAAAGCTAACAAAACGCAAAGGGAATTAAGACCGATCTTGGCAATCCCGATTTACGGCCAAGGCCGAATTAAATTAAAAACTCATATTTGATCGAAGTTTGTAAGGACAAGACTTCGAAACAAGGATAAGATCAAATCTGATTGGTAGGGGTCCAATTTTTGCTAAGGCATGGCCCCGATTCGTATAAGCTTAATGGTTGAAAGCAGAGCAAATAAAAGCTCGTTTAAATCGTTCCAAACAGGGCTAAGGCCAAACTAGTTATTAATGCGTTCTAAACTTGCTACAAGGCTAAGGTCGAGCTAGCTATTAATCAATCGGTCGCAATTTATAATCCTAGCCAAGGCGGGATATAACAATGCATGAAAATCAAGGAACAAATTCGAAATGTGTTAAAAGATGTCTTTACATAAGATGGGATCTTTACATAACTCAGGATACAAAGTATTAATACAACATCAGTCCGAGCCGTCTTCATACTCTTCAGGAAAGGTTTTTCTTCTCATTTCATCTTCGATGCCTCAGCGACATCGAAAGACAAACCGAGACCACGGGCCTGGAGCTCCTCGAGAACAGAAAGGAGAGTTTGGCATTGAGTGTACTCAACCAGCGCCTTCGACTGCTCATGAGCGACCTCAGCATCAGCTCTATACTGAGCTATCAAGTCTTCAGCTTTGGCCTTGGTAGTGGCGATCTCCGATTTCGCTTCCTGAAGTTGATTGGTCAGAGCCACCCGGTCTTGGGTAAGCGACTCAACTTGGAGCCGTTGGAACTCATTGTCCTTAAGCAGGGCTCCGATTCTTTCTTGCGCTTCCAAGGCCTGCTCTCTTAATCGAGCTTGGAGAGCCTCTTTCTCTGCAGCTAAAGTCTTGACCTTGGCTTTCCAACCACTCGTTTCAGCTTTTGCCTCGTTCAGTTCGAACCGGAGTCGGTCTAACCGATTGTCCATTTGCCCCAGTTGATCAATGCACGAGGCATGCTCTTTCCTTACAAAGTTTAGTTCGGCCCGAAGACTTGACATCTGATTTTTGAGCCGCTAACGTCGATCCCATTCTTGTGCCATTCCTTCTTTGATTCGAAGGAACATTTCGTGATAAAACACCGAAGACTGTGGAAAATTCAAATTAAAAATTGTCAGTACAGGTTTGGAACCGGAACATTGAGTATAGTTTAAAGTAAACAAGAAAATGTACCCTGTTCGATGCCTGTTGAGCTTCGTTGAATAAGCAATCCCAATCCACAGCATTCATTGCAGCCCGGTCTTCTTCAGTCACCAAGCTGTGGAGATAGCTAGCTACGCCTACTGGCGGACCTAATTCTCGGGCGTCCTCGGGACAGTAAAGGTTATCACCCTCCTCCGTTCAGGGTTCGAGCTCGGTGCGGGGAATTTATCGACTAATTTGATACCAGCCAATACTCCACTTGTCTCGGCTGGGGGACTCCTTCTGGGGACTTCGAGGCCAAAAGTATCAGCCGACGGCACCCCATCAAAAAATTCTTCGAAGGTCCCTGCTGTGGCCGGCACCTTGCTCGGCGTGTGTATCCTAGCATCTTGGGCGTCTTTCAGAGTTGTCTCTGAGAAGGAGGGTGAATGTACCATCTCGGGGATGTCCGAGGATCTTTGTGCCGCCGCCTGCACATTGGCCCGATCCCCGGTCCTTGCTCCCGTTTCAATATTCTCTCCTTGGGAGGCACCGGTTTCTTCCACGCTCGGCTCGGGGACTTCCCGAGGGCATTTGTCGTGTAAAATTTCGGGGCTCTTTTCCCCCTCGAAGTCGTCACTCAGTTGGAGGGAAGGGTCAGTGACTGTGACCTTACGAGCTATCATTTTTCTCCTGCCCTTCTTCTTTTCGGGCTCAGCATGGTCGGGAACCCTTTTTCTCTTTCTTCCTCCTTCCTTCTCCGATGTGGGAAGAGGACGAGGAGCTGCTCCACCGGTAATAAACGACCTCAGCTCGGCATCCTTCGAGAGACCTGCAAAATAAAGTTTCAAAAGATTAAGTGTTGATGTCGATCGTTTTGGAAAATATGAATATCGATGAAGCTCACCATGGTTCTTGGCCTCCCAAAGACCTTTTGATATCTCTCTCCAGGCTCGCTCGGAATAGGACCTCTGGGCCACGACCTTCCTGACCCACTCCTTCAAGTCCTCAATTGCGATCGGTGCCTGGGAAACAGCTGCATATCATGATACATTGGTTAAACATTGAAGGATAGTAATAAGAGATCATAAATAGAGAGGCGCTTACGTTTCATATTCCACTTCTCGGGGAACGGCATATTGTCGGCACGGATCAGGTCGAAGGTTTTAATTCGGACGTATCGGCTCATCCAGCCCCGATCCCTATCTTCGTCAATGCTCGAGAACGGAGCCTTGCTGGCCCGGCGAGCTAGTTTAATCAGCCCCCCTCGGAACATCCGGGGACTGTATAGTCGAAGTAAATGGTCGATGGTAAAAGGATGCCCCCCTTCGACCTTATCCACGAAAAAACGGAAAAGGTAAATTATACGCCACACAGAAGGGTGGACTTGACCTAGAGTGACATTATATCTCCTACAAAACTCGATAATTATAGGGTCTATGGTTCCTAATGTGAACGGATAAGTATATACACTAAGGTATCCCTCCACATGTGTGGTAATGGCTTCGTTCGAAGAAGGGATTATTACGTCCTTATCAGCCCAATGGCACTCGGCCTTCACCCTTTCAAGATGTTTTTGGGTGATCGAGCTGATGTATTCCGAGACCGGTTCGCCTCGGCCAGGCACCGGGGAAGGCTTCTCGACTTTGAAGTCGGAGCCTATGAAGCACCCTGCTGGTATGAAGGCCTTTAATGGAGGCTCCATGGAGGGTTCCTCAGTATGGATGGGCTCAGCCTCTTCAACAGACTGGGCACGGGAAGTTTGTTTCTGAGGAACTGATTTAGAAGTTTTGGCCATTGAAGTAGCAGAAGCGAGAAACAAAGGAGAAGAGAAGTTTTTCTGGTGAAGAAGACTAGAAGTATTTCTGGCAAAGAAGATTAGAAGAAGCAAATTGCTTAGCAGCGTGAAGGTAAAGAAACTAATTCAAAGAGGGCAGGAAGTATTTATACTTTCCCAAAAAGCGGCGGTACAAAGCACGAGTGAACAAACATTAAATGCACGCAAAATGCACGCAGAAGGTACAAGGCTCTGCAGACAAGACAGGTAATGATTTCTTGTGTCGACGGTTGTGTGCATCACAGCATTGCCGTCACACATAGGGTCCTTTTGGGGATGAGTGATTTGATTACTCTGCCTTCGTGTCACGCTTAATAGAGATGTCGATTACTTAACCAAAAGATTCGAAGATTGACGACTCATGTCGTTTTTTGTCCTTACTCTCCAATAAACGAGGGGACTATCTGTATTGGGTCGGATGTAATCGATTGCTCGAGAAGAGTTGGGCCCGGGTACAATGTAAGACCGGGTTGACTCGATCCGAAGTCAGCAAGTAAAGCTCGGAGGCAGGAGCAACCGGAACGGGGTGACCGATATTGACCGACCAAAAGCACATCTCGTAACAGAAGGTCAGTTTCAACCGGATATTTCGTGGATTCCTGATATCTCGCCAGGAGTAAATATCTCAACCGTTATAGACGTTAAGCCATCATTTTAGGATATTCCATCCCGTAATTGAAGGGATTTACCTTGTAATTAGACGTTTACCATGTATAGGGCTCTTTTATCTACCTATAAGAAGGGCATTCGACCTTCATTGTAATGGACAAGACTTATAAGAGAAAATACTAGTAATTGCTACTGTTCATCGTTGCTATTCATAAAACTTTGTCTACCTTTTATATTTCCTCACCAGCTACTCAATCACTGTGGTTTGATTACTCGTCTTTACCCATTGTATTTCTAAATTATTTGCATTATATTTTACACTGTATCAAATTGATTCGTGCATCCTTAGCACTACGAACAAATTCAATTGTTACTCGGTTTTGAGGGTAAACATGTGTATATGTCAAAGCACACAAGATCTTTTTCTTCTCTGCTACAGCATTCATTATTAAGAGTGTTTCAATTTTGTGTCAAATGAAGCTTTGTTTCTTTGTTTACCCATTTTAAAAAACCTATTAAACTCACAGAAATAGTAATTAATTTGAGATTTTTCTAGTGAACCTGATTTTGAATTTGGAGTAAAAACAATCTGCATAGTGAGCTTTTCATTACTTTGTGTTGGGTTCTTCCATTTTTTTCCTACGTAGCAAAAGAGTTCAGACGAGTGGGGGAAAAGAGATGAAATCTGGGCGTTAAATTAACAAAGGGATACGTGGCTTCCATCTAAATAAGCATTGAGAGTTACTGGAGCTCTATGTGCTGGAGCCAATCCGACCCCTGTTATGTGAGCCGTCTAATACTGTGTTGACTCACGGCCAATAGATGGGCCGTACAGGTCCGGCTATTATCTTAATTTTGACCGTTCCTTAAATATAATTGTGTTTACCCCGAAAATCGGAAGTAAAACAATTGAATTTATGCGTGGGAACCAATAGATAAGTGGCAAAATTGATATTAAGTATGTGAACATGAAAATGGAAAGAATATGACACTTGGAAGATGAAAAAACAATCAAAAAACTTGATAATCAATATATTGCTTTTTCTCTCTAAAAATCTTGGATCCCCCTTACATTGATAAGCCTAGTATATATATAGAAAAAACCAAAACCCCCTTTGCCCATAAAGTGTCCTTGATAATCATCACAGTGTCCTGCATATTTGGTGAAGCCCATGCACGTTTGGTGAAAGTACTGCAGGTTTGGTAAAAGTACTGCATGTTTGGTGAGGGTCCTGCACGTTTGGTACAGCTTGAGCAGTGTTCTTGACTTTTAAGGACGAGCTGACAGTTGAAACAACGGGCATATCGGCCATCACAAAAGTGAGCCTCGACGTGACCCCTCGACCGCAATGTCGAGCCCGGTATCAATCGTGGTTCCGACCTTGGCGCCGGACACGTGATCTCGATTGCTGGCCGGATGGCCGGTGCCGAGTTTCGACCTCGATTTGTCCTTTCATGAGGAAATCCGATTTTGCCATACACAAATTGTAAATGTGATAGTTTAGTATTTTTCGAATTGTGAAATAGCTAGCACAGTGATGAACGATGAATTGTTAGAGATTTCCGTGATTAAAGAATAAATCGTTAATTGGTAAAGGCAACGTCTGGTGTCAAGCTAATTTGTAGATCAATGAATTGCTTTGAATTTGACGTACACCCTACAACAGAAGAATTTTATAAATTAAATTACTCGTATACAAAACAAACATTTAAGGGGTCGTTTGGTACGAACACAAGTAATGCAGGGATTAGTAATGCAGGGATTGTAATGCTGGGATTATTTTTTATCAAGTGTTTGGTTCATTGTATTAAAAATTAATTATGCAATGTATAAGTCTGGAATTAGTAATTTTAAGTCTTATCCATGTATAGCTAATCCAGGGATTAGTAATCCCTTCCTTTCCTTGGTATTAGTTAATCCCTCATATGAGGTATAACTAATCCATGCATTAGGTAGGAGTAAATTGAATTGACCAACCAAACATGGTATTGGAGGGATTAAATTTTTATACGGGAATTATTTTACTTAATACGACCTACCAAACGACCCCTAAGTGAGTTGTACCGATTTACCATGGCAGAAAGCAGGTGGGATCAAATACGACACTCTCACACCTGCCTATAATCACTATAGTTACGTTAATCCCGAATAGGAACCAATATTTAACATAAGTTACTACACGCGCACACAAAAAAAAAAAATAATAATAATAATAATACTGATGTCAATATCAGCATCAGTCCACTCCAAGCAAAATCCTCCTGCCTGACGCAAAGAAGCTATCAGTGAAAAAAGATTTCTCCATCCAAATGCTGCAGCCTATTTCATTGAGCTGTCCGAAACGGAACTCCATTCCCCTAAAGTGAATGTACCTTTTCCATCAGAAAGATCTGAATTAATACTAGTGCTACGTAGGAGTATACGAGAAACACATTAAAAACAAGGTAAAATAGCCTCCCAGACACCTAAATTTGCACTGACTTTTCAAGCGGGCAAACAAATTTACTAGTTTATCATTTTGACACTTATACTTTACAAAATAATTACCAATAAGTGTCTTTGACCGTTGACCATATTTATGTGGAGGCAATATTGCTGACATAGTCAAAGTACGGGCAACTCACGCTTAAAAGGTATGTGCGAATGTTAGTTTTTTTAGAAAAAGTATTAAGAATATATTAATAATTAATAATAAATAGATAAAAGAAGAATAAATAAATAAACAAACACAAACACTTCTTCAGTTCTTCCCAGCCCCTCCGTCCCCTTCTCCTCCCATTACTTTTTGTTTCTTATCCTTATATTTTTCACGTTCCAAACCGATTTTTTCCTCTTTTTTGCTTTTCATTATTGTTCTCCATTTAAAACGAATTTAGGGCTTTTTCTTCTTTTACTGAGTATATGAATTTAGAGCGGACGAAAAAAGATAAAGAAGATAACCCACAACTTTATGGGAAGCAAATCACAAGAGAAGTTGCCGGAGAAAAAAGAATCAGCTTTCTGAAATTTGAAATTGGGTTAAATCGATAGTAAATAATTTGATTTTTCTATTTATTGGGTCTGATTCTTCGAATCAATCAATTAGGCTCCAACCATTTGAAGTGAAAAATATCTCTCCGATAAAGTGATGGTTTCTTTGAGAAGTTGGGGGAGATGGAAAATGGATTTCTATTGTCGAATGGATGGAGTTTAATTTGATGTGAAAGTGATGGATTTTGGAAGTCTCTTTAAAATGGTTTTAAAAAAAATAATGAAAGGAAAATAAAGTTGATATTTTAAAGAAAAAATATAGCACCTGAGGAACTTTTTTTTGTGATTAGTCCGGTAAAAGAGTATTAGTGATGGTGGAACTGGTCTTAACCTATGAAGAAGAAAGAGAAAGAAAAAAGAAAATAAATTTTATAATTGAAAAGGTTGGGACCCACAAATTACATGAGTCAAACAACAAGAAGCTAAGCATATGACATGTTACGCTCAAGCGGAGGTGTTTATTAATAACTATTTTGTGACGTATAAGTGTTAAAACAGAAAATCCGCAAATTTGATTACCGGCTTGAAAAATCAGTACAAAATTAAATGGATGGGAGGCCATTTTGTCTAAAAACAAATCACCTGACTTTCATTTTATTTCATTAAAGTTACTAAATTATTATTCGTAGCAAAAAAAAAAAAAAAAAAGGTCATGTGACAGTGCTTATATATTGTATTAAATTACTTTTAATCAAAAAGTCACTAAACTTTGAAAAATATCATATAAAATGTCCCTTTATTTTCTCCTAGACATTTAATGATACTTAAGCTTACACATTAATTATAAAACATCTTAGTTCATACATAACTACTCATCTTAGTTCAAAAACATTAGGAAAACTACCGAGTTGCCCCGATGGCGTAATATATGTGCTACGAGTTCAACTGGAAATGAAATTAAACAAGAGCTAAACAACTTTTTAATAAATGCAATTGGGAAGCTGCGAAACCTTATTTGAATGAATTTGAAAGTACGGCTAGGTGTCAATGCCTAACCCCATCACGATATTGGTGGTTTTTAGCTGAATATATATAAATAAATATATATAAATAAATAAATAAATAAATATATATATATATATATATATATATATGTATGTATATATATTGAAAGAGTTCCCAAAATGCAAAGGGAATGCTTCATTGGTGAAATAAAGTTTATACTCTTTTCTATTCCCACAAAAGAACCAGAGGTAAAAAAAAAAAAAAAAAAAGTACAAAATTAAAAGGAGAATATATCACAAAATTAAACTTACCAAAAAGTTTTATGAGTTTATGAGAAAATCAATAGGATCAGCTTTCGTCAACTCCCCTTTATCTTGAGGTCCATGCCCAAACTGAACTTTCACATCATTGCAGTAAATTCGCAGTCTCTCATTTTTCGATTCAGTCTTTGAAGTATATTGAATCCCTAAATAAATCTGCAGTGTAAATTTCAAAACTCCATTATTTCTCTCCCCCGTAGCTTCTGATAAAATTCCTTTATCCAAGAAAGTTCCAGGTGGCGTTGTCAAATTGGAAAATAAAATAGCCGAACTTTGGGACGCCAAATGGAGAGGATCAACAGGAGTCTCAGCCAAAACATTCGTCTTGTATAAAATGGCAGTCTTTCCAGTATTCAATTTTATATCTAAGTCGTTATTCGAATTTTTCATGGACACATTGACCTGCCAATTACCTAATATTGAGGTGCTAGTAATCATAAGACTAGGAACTTGTATCGATACTAGATGAAATTCAGGCTTCTCCGTGCCAAATAAAAGCCAAATGACTAAACTAAACATGATCATTCCAATAATCAAGATTAGCATCATGGTAGTCATATAACGACCAAATGACGCCCTACTATTGTTTTCTTCTTGCAAGGGCATGTACTTTTGGGAATAATTCACACAGAATGTAGCATCGGCGCCTACAGGGTATGAATTAGGGTTATAATTACTAGGATATCCTTGAGCTGGCATAATATAACTAGGAGGATGAAGAACATTACTATTATTATCATATGATGAAGGGAATATTGCAGCTTGTTTATGAGAAATTTCGTTGTGTCTAGCCATTGAAGGGTAACCCATGACAGTTTTTGGTTGGTTTTCAATATCCTTTGAGAAATCCATGACTAGAACAACGACTTTTTTTTCCCTCTCACGTTCTTTTCCAAATCAGGGATAAGGACAAAAGCATATGAAAAGTTAATGGAAAAAATGAAAATGGAAAGTGGATTGATTCCAAGTGTTTTTTTCTTAAGTGAAGAAGAGGTTAGCTAATGTTGATGGGATCGATTGTAATGGATTAGAGAATATTAGCATAGGGGGTTCACGAAAGAAAATGTGGCGTTTAACGCAAGGATTGGAGGGAAGAGTAGAATATCAACCATTTGTAAGTGATAGATATAGGCCTTTACTTGAGGACTTGAAACATAGGAGGAGATCAGTAGAAGAAGGAATTTGTGATGGTTTACACTTTCGGGTTCAAAGCATCTTATCCCAACATATATATATATATAACGATCTTAGCAATTGTTAAAACTAACTAATGTATGGACGAGGACTTAAAACAATTAGGAATGTAGACTGGTTTTTCATTTGATCAAACTTTGGCTACATGAAATTGGACCTTCATATTGATGGACAAGTGCATGTATACTCGATTTTGGGATCACCATTGAAGTTATACTCGCATTATATAAAAATTTACTAGTTTATCTGTATAGGGTAAAATTGATTTATGTTAAATGACCAAATAGTTTTGTGACACGTGGAATCGGAGACAGACGGATAACAAATCGAATAAGAACTAAAGATCGGGGGCAACAGCTGCAGTTGGTATCAGATTGACCCCGAAGGGAGCATAACCAGCGGGAGCGGGACGAATGTTTGTCACCAGATGGCATTTAAATGAAGAATATTTTTTAGTATTAAATAGGCACCCGTTACAGAGAATTTTAGCATTCATGAACGATAAATAAAGGCTAAATTCAATAAATAAGAGAACAAACCACCGATAGTGATTAATTCAGCTGTGATGGAATCTTCTAAGATGAACGAAAATGAAATTAGTATTGAGGAAGAGAATAGTTAAAATATGCTAAACTTTGAATATTGATCGTCCCATGTCCTTTTTACAATAAGGCTGTCTATTTATATAGGAAGGGAAAAAAATCCTATACAAGGTAAAAGACTTATTTACAAGGTAAAAAAATCCTAAAATTACTGGGTTCAACGTCTTTGTTGATTTGGGACGCGATTTCCGCCGAAATGTTTACATGTCACGAGATTTCCGGTCCTTACGTTACGCAAATCTGATATTTTTACCATAAGATATTTTATCCGGACCGGTTTTGATAATCCCATCTCGAACGCTTTGGTTTCGAACTTCGTTCCGATGACATCCGACCCCGAACTTTCCTTCTCGATATCCCGGACTGGACTTACCGGAGGGTGGCCTCAATCGACGCCGATCTTCAAAGCCCAAAACTGGCGCTCCCTATGCAATCGATCGTATCCGACCCCATACAACGAAGAACATTACTATTATTATCATATGATGAAGGGAATATTGCAGCTTGTTTATAAGAAATTTCGTTGTGTCTAGCCATTGAAGGGTAACCCATGACAGTTTTTGGTTGGTTTTCAATATCCTTTGAGAAATCCATGACTAGAACAACGACTTTTTTTTCCCTCTCACCTTCTTTTCTAAATCAGATATAAGGACAGAAGCATATGTAAAGTTAATGAAAAAAATGAAAATGGAAAGTGGATTGATTCCAAGTGTTTTTTCTTAAGTGAAGAAGAGGTTAGCTAATGTTGATGGGATCGAGTGTAATGGATAAGAGATTATTAGCATAGGGGATTCACGAAAGAAAATATGGCGTTTAACGCAAGGATTGGAGGGAAGAGTAGAATATCAACCATTTGTAACTGATAGATATAGGCCTTTAATTGAGGACTTGAAACATAGGAGGAGATCAGTAGAAGAAGGAATTTGTGATGGTTTACACTTTCGGGTTCAAAGCATCTTATCTCAACATATATATATATATATATAACACAATCTTAGCAATTGTTAAAACTAACTAATGTATGGGCGAGGACTTAAAACAATTAGGAATGTAGACTGGTTTTTCATTTGATCAAACTTTGGCTACATGAAATTGGACCTTCATATTGATGGACAAGTGCATGTATACTCGATTTTGGGATCACCATTGAAGTTATACTCGTATTATATAAAAATTTACTAGTTTATCTGTATAGGGTAAATTGATTTATATTAAATGACCAAATAGTTTTGTGACACGTGGAGTCGGAGACAGACGGATAACAAATCGAATAAGAACTAAAGATCGGGGGCAACAGCTGCAGTTGGTATCGGATTGACCCCGAAGGGAGCATAACCAACGGGAGCGGGACGAATGCTTGTCACTAGATGGCATTTAAATGAAGAATATTTTCTAGTATTAAATAAGCACCCGTTACGGAGAATTTTAGCATTCATGAACTACCGTTACACATTCTTCAATGGCCTCCTATACTGTCATTTAAGAGGGGCTTGATCTTAGGATCTTGATTCCTAGGTATAGCTATAAATAGTGGTTTTAACAACCATTGTAACACAGGAAATCTTGGACAAAACTTATGCTAAATTCAATTCTCAAGCTACAGAATACAACTTTACTTTCTGTTTTATATTGTTGTTATTTCTGTCCTCGGAAGCATCGCTCCCGAAGCAAGGCCTGCCATTTCTTGTGATGTTTACGCTAAGTCTTGTATTTAATCTTAATATTTTATTTTAGATCAAATTGGTTCGCTTGCCTATAAACCCGTAATAAATTTAACTGTACTATTTTACGGGTAAACAGCTTGGCGCCCATCGTGGGGCTTAGATAGTTGCGTAATTGAGTTGATCCTTGCATCTATTGCTAACTCGTTTGGTTCTTTGTTTCTTAGTGAAAATCAAAAATGGTAGCTAATGATATCAATATCGCATTGAGACAAACAAAAATCTGCCTCAACGTGAAGATTCAACCAGTGACACCTGCAACAAGGGGGACGTGGCAACTCCAGCCCATGGAGGACAATATCCCCGACATGTGCGGGAGACAACCCCTGATGATGCAGTGGACGAGCACGTTGCAGAAACAGTAAGGATCTTTAGAGAGCAGCAAAAAGTCATTATGGGCCATCTCTCAAGGCAGGATCAGGTCATGACGGAACTAAAGCAGGTGTTATCAGGTGCTTCCAACAATGCAAATGGAAGAGGCTCAGTTCCTTCCAGTGCTCCTGCAAATCAAACGGCTCAAAGAGTTGATAATAACACCCCGAGGGGTGAGGTCGATTTTGATGGTGCCGGGGGTACCAGCAGCGGTTCCGGTAATGACAATGGTAACGATCCCTTTAGAACCGAACTCATGAGATGCATGAGGGAAATGAACAAGCGGATAGATCAGAACGGGAAGGAGTTTCATGCTTGAATGGACCAGCTTTCGGGCGCAACACCAGGGTTGAAGTGCTTGGATTCGAAGAAGTACACCCAGTTACTGTTTAACCCGAGCGCAGCACCAAAATTGATACCGAAATGTGCCGGATATATCAAAGTACGATGGGACTTCAGATCCTCAAGAGCACATCACAACCTATACAACGGCGATGAAAGGAAACGACTTGGCTCAGCATGAGATTGAATTGGTTCTATTGAAGAAATTTGGAGAAACTCTCACGAAATGGGTCTTAACATGATATTCACTCCTACCCGAGCACTCAATAGATTCTTTTGAAATGCTCGCAAATTCTTTTATTAAGGTCCGTGCCGGGGCCAAGAAGGTCCAAGCCTAGAAGGCAGATATATTCAGAATCGCATAAGGGGAGTTTGAATTGCTACGGAGTTTGTGATCAGATTCCAGAAAGAAATGATGTTGTTATCGTCCGTGCCAAACGAATGGGCAGTGAAGGCATTCACTAAGGGTTTGAACCAGAGGAGCTCCGACGCCTCCCGAAAGTTGAATAAACTCCTACTCCAATTCCAAGCGACCATATGGGCGGATGTTCATAACCACTATGAATCGAAGATAAGGATAGAAGATGATCAGCTCGGGTTCACGTTTTCAACCAAGGGGGGGACCAAGACAAGAGTCGGGATAAGGTCAAGGATGATTTTGATGTAGACCGACGATCTTCCAAAGACCGCATTTTGTCTTATGAGAGAGCCGAGGGACGCAACAATAAAGTGTTCCGGTTCTCGAATAGGTTCGCTCCCGGAAAAAAAAGTCGATTGTGGCTGAATATAAAATTGGTTTATATTAAATGATCAAATGGTTTCATGACAAGTGGAACCAGAGAGATGCGAAAGACAAATCAAATAGGAACTAAAGACCGGAGGCAACAGCTGCAATTGGTATCGGATTGACTCCGAAGGGAGCATAATCAGCGAGAGCGAGACGAATGTTTGTCACCAGATGGCATTTAATGAAGAATATTCCCTAGTATTAAATAAGCATCTGTTACATAGGATTTTAGTATTCATAACATGTCATTACACATTTTTCAATGGCCACCCTTTACTGGCATTTAAGATGAGCTTGATCCTAGTATCTTGTTTCCTAGGTATAGCTATATCTAGTGGTTTCAACAACCATTGTAACACAGGAAATCTTGGGCAAAACTTATGCTACATTCAATTCTCAAGCTAAAGAATACAACTTTACTTTCTGTTTTATATTGTTGTTATTTCTGTCCTCGGAAGCATCGCTCTCGGAGCCAAACCTGTTATTTTCTTTAATTTTTACGCTAAGTTTTGTCTTTAATCTTATTTATTTATTTATTATTTTTGGATCAAATCGATCTGCTTGTCTATAAACCACGTAACAAATTCAATTGTATCATTTTACAGTTAAACGATATCAGCTTTAGAATTAACTTTAGACTAGCGGGCCTAAAGTTGTAAAAATCTGTGTCTAAATTTACAAACTTAAGACATAAAAACGGGTGTGACGTAAGCCTAACTTCAGATAAAATATCTTAAGTTGGCGTATTATTTTTGTCTACAGCTTTGAAGTTTTAGCTTTGACAAAATCAAACTTTACATAATTTTATTTGAAGTTTGACTTATTTCACTCATAATATCTCATTTGTACCTTCATTCGTTTAACTCGTGGTACCTCAATTTAAATTATAAAATTTTCATGTGGCGAACAATTTTTCACTATTCATTGAATTTGTACTCACTTTTTAAAAAGAGTCTAACTGATATTTAATTTTTAGATAACTTCAGATACATACATTTTTCTCTTCTTCTTTGTGCTTAGGTTTTCTTCTTCTTCTTTTTAATTGCAAAATGGATTTGTTAAATTTGTTATTATTTTGACAATTTGATGATTGAGATTTATTTTTTATAATATTTGAAAGTTATGTTTCAAATTTGAACTCATTTGGAGTAGATTTGGGCATTGAATCGTGTATTGTATTGTTAAAATTCGAAGAACAAGTTTATGTTTTAGAACTTAAGATTCGAAATCTGAAGTTGCATTCAATAGATTGAACTACTTAATATTCGAATTTTTGAAGTTGTATTTGAAATATTTAAGAACTTCATATTTGATTTTTGAAGTTGCATTGAAATGTTGAACTATTTCATATTTGAATTTCGGAAGTTACATTTGAAAGATAGATTAACTTCAGATTTGATTTCTGAAGTTGCTTTGAAGAAATTAAACTACTTCAAATTCGAGCGAGTACACTTTACAAATTTTTGTGTAATACAAATATAATTTCTATAGTAGTCCCAAAAGCGGGTATATATGAAAATACTCCATTTAATTTATTCCTTTTTAGCCTTAAAATTAGCCCAAAAATAAATAAAAGCTATGGAGATTCACAATACAATAAGCCATGGAATCTCCGTTAACAAGAAGAAAAAATTGCATTTAAGACATTTAAGTCTGAAGTGCAACCAATTTTTTGCACGCACTTAAGATATTTTAGTTTAAAATATAGAATTTGCACTTAAAATGTACTTAAGCTATTTTAGTCTAAAATGCAGCCAAATTTTTGCATGCACTTAAGACATTTTAGTGTGAAGTACAAATTGCTACGAAACAGAAACTTGTTCATCAAATTTTGACATGCCAACACATGATTAATGGCTCTAATCTACTACAAATGAGCTCAAGTTTGAAACATAACTTTCAAATATCATAAAGAACAAATCTCAATCATCAATTGGTCAAAATTAGTGATTTAAAATGCCGCTAGACGATGGTGGGGGGCGAAAGTCTCAAGAGACGTACACCCGGGCGTTGATGCGCGTTTTTATAGTGAGGCATAAGCCCAAAAGAAATTTTTTAAATTAAAATAAAATTTACATAATAAGGCCTTAATATAGTATACAAATTCTCAAAAGTCAGCTTATAATTACTAAAATGTTTTTATAAAGGAACTGAAAAATTAAATTTAAATGTCAAGACCTTTTTTTTATTGTTAACAGCCATAATTTATGGTCTTTCCAATTCTTTATCTTGTTTGCTAGTCTGCTACTATCTCCTATATACAAGGAACAATCAATTTTTTTTCTTTATAAATATAAAAGAAAATTCAATTTTCCTCCATAACAGCAAGTTCAAAGTTTAAATTGCAGGTTGGTTATTCTTTTTTTTCTCTATGTAGAAAACTTTATTCTTTTTAACTCAGGTTACTTGTGCTTATAAGTAGCATATAATGAATTGTTTTGACTAGTTTTTTATGGGGATATATATATATATATATATATATATATATATATATATATATATATATATATATATATATATATTTTACATATTTATAGTTTATTCAAATTTTATGTAATTTTACCTACTTAGAAATATTTACTATACTTATATTATTTTATAAAAATATTAAAAATTAAACAACCATGGGGCTTACGTAAAATGCCTCGCCTTACGCCCACGCCTTTTAAAACACTAATCAAAATAATAACAAATCTAACAAACTCATTTTACAACAAAGCAGGAAAAAAAAAAGAAACGCTATGCCATAGCAAAGAGCTGAGTGTCACAACTGTACGATACCATAAACCACATTAAAACCTGCTCATAAATACCATGTAAACCCATTGTCACCTTTGTTTTTGCAGCAACTAAGAAGGAGGAGGAGGAGGAGGAAAAAGCATAGAAGAAACTAAACTTATTTGAAGTTATATGTACTTTAGGTACAAGTTAATCTTTTTTTTGGGTACAGATTAAATAGTGGCAACTAAATAGGACACCCATTAAATGTTTTTCCATAAAAAGTTCTGAATATGCATGGAAGAGAAAACCTTTTTCCTGTCAGTCTTATAGGCTTGGGCCAAATGTCTGTTGGTCGATTAACTCCGATAACAAATAAATTGCAAGAACAAAGAAATTAAAAAGATAGACAAGAATTAGAAAGAAGGGGGAAATAGATATAGAAGAAAGAAAGAATTAATGCTAAATAATTGAAAGCAATTAGCATTTGGTTGAAAACTAATAATCCAAGGGAGAAGGTAATTGGAACTTATGCATGGAATTCTTACTATGGAAGAATTCAAGAGGGTCCAATGGGAAAAGGTTGTGCAATCCCTAAACTCACAAAGAGTATCTTCAATATATATTCTTCCATGACTGGTGAGCTAAACCCTAAAGACAACTATTTATTCTTAGAGCGATCATACATGAGAAGAAGGCGATTACCCAAAATTCACGCATTATCTGTAATGAACTCTACTGAAGAACTGGACCTAGAGGAGTACCAAAATCAACTAGGGCCTGCCCTATAGATTAGGATTCAAACTTTCCATCCATCAATACTCATTTAGGATTTAGGATGACACCTATTAAATCTATTTATTCTATACTATATTAAAAGCACCTTGTTCTCGTTTTTTACTCTTTAAAAAAAAAAATTGTACGGGCCAAAATAATTATTTTAATTATTTTTTTAATATTTAGGAATAATCATTTAATTATTATCCTAATATTTAGGACTTCAAAATCAACTATATTTTCTGTTCCAAAACCTTCTTTATTTGAATTGTGTGTAATATAACAGATTTGAAAAGGAAAAGTAATTTATAATTTTAAAAAGAAAAGGAAGAGTAATATTAGTCTTGGACAGTTTTTTGCTTCGCGCTTTGACTTCCGTTTGTTCAATTTCAAAACTAAAAATAAAATGCAGAATAAGTGTTTTAGATTCACTCAAATTAAGTAATTGTATTGCCACCATCCTTTCTTTTTCTCTAAATAATTTTACGACTAAATTTTCGTCAAAATTACAAAGATTAATACAATACATAATAACTCATAGGAAGAATGTATGTTGTAAGGTATTAAAATGTTCACACTTTGAAATCAAATAAAATTTTAAAATTATAAAATATTTGTTAATTTAAACTATGTTAGAAGTTTTAACATTACTAAAAGTTTAAAATCAATTGGAATAACATATATCAATATGTTACAAAAAAAATTATAATACATATTACTTTTATTTATTAACTACTTATTTCTCTAATACCTATAACTAATAATTTAAAAAATTAACAAACTGACATACTAAGACAAAAATTAAACAATTTGACTTTCATATTAAGAAGTCGGTTGTAAAGGAGATAGTACTTTGATCTATTTAATTTAATTTTGAACTATATCTCTATGATCTATTTGTTTTAGAACATGGAGTCAACATATTTATTTTTAGATTTATATTCGTCATTTTCATGAACTTATTTTTAATTTTATTTTATATCTCAAACACATTGTGTAAAATTATTTATCTAATTTTTATAATTTTATACTCATTATTATAGGTTCAAGCACAATGCACGTATTTTAATGCTAGATTAAATTCTATATATATATATATATATATATATATTCGTTATATAAGATCATATTAAATTCATCTTCGGAATGCAGTGACACAGAATCTTCAACCGATGAAGATTTGAAGGTGTTACAGAATGAAGAATACTATTCTTCTTCAGAAATGGAATGTGAAACTTTGCAAGCAAGGCCAGTGTTGTGACAACAACATAGAAGATGAATTTTATAATATTTATTCGCAGTTTAAGGATTTAGATATTAATGTCCTTTCCAATGACAGTTTAATAGAACTGCTAAGAATTATTAAGGATCCTGAGTTGAGATCCCATATCATTAATAAGATGAATCCTATCAAGGAGGATAGTCTTAAAAGTTCCAAATTAGAGGAACTTCCCCCCCAAGAAGGGCCTTATACTATGGCTGATATAAAGAGGATTTTAAGAGAAAAAACGCAGGCCATAGACAGACCTACTACGATCCAAGATTTGAAAGAAGAGATTAATAATCTCAAGAGTGAACTCTCGAATCTAAAGGCTTCTAATGTAGCATTAGATAAGAGGATTATTAAATTAGAAAATCCTCAAATTAATACCAATGTAGAATTTAGTACTGATATTACTGAATTAGAGATTGGTCCCACTACTTTTTATACGGAGAAAAAAGATGATTTTCTAGGAACTGTGAAATTGCCTGACAATGAATTTTTGCAAAAATTACAGTTCTTTACTACACAAAATTTTTTATAAAAGTAACTCTTTTAATTGATTATAATTTCAAAAAGAGTTTGTTGCAGTATTTGATAGTGGTGCTGATTTAAATTGTATAAAAGAAGGAATAATACCTTTTAGATATTTTCACATCCTTTTAGATATTTTCACAAAACTACTCATAGATTAAAAAATACTAGTGGACAACATATGAGTATTACTTATAAATTACCCAAAGCATTTATCTGCAAAAATAACATTTGCATTCCTGAAAATTTTATTTTAATCAAGGACATTCATCAGGATATAATATTAGGTGTGCCATTTATTCATAAAATCATGCCTTTTACTAATTGGGAAGCTAATAGCATTACAGGTAATTACAATGGAAAACCAATTACTTTTGAGTTTATAGCTCAACCGGTCCAAAGAATTGAACATGATTTAAAAGCTCCGAAATTAATAGAAAAAATTGATTCAATAAAGAATCAGTTTTCTTTACAAATTTGTGGAGATCATCCAAATCAGTTTTAGAACAGGAAACGTCATATAGTAAACCTTCCTTATGAAAATTAGTACAGGCAGAATTCAAAAAACCCAGATTAGAACTTTTTAGAAATTGATTTTTTGACAATTTTGATGAAAAACTGATAAAGTTTTTTCAAGAGGATTTTTATAATGATATCAGTAGACATAACAAGCTCATAGCTTTTGTGCCTTGGTTTATGTCTAAATATGTTGATAGTTATATTTCCATGTTAGAACGAGATTATAAGCTTAGTAATGGTGAAATTACTAAGTCTGTTTTCCCACCTCAAACATCTTTTCAAATGGGAGAAAAAGATAAGGTTATTTATTATACTGCCTTTTCTAAGTTATTTGATAATAATACAGGCACTATTACTGCTAGAAATTTAAATACAATGTATACTCAGAATAATTACACAAATATCTATGTGAGTATTTTGGGTGAACAAGTAGCTTCTATCAGTGATAGATTGGACAAGCTTATAGCAGAAGTCCAAAAAATTAGTAGCAAGGATACCATAAAAGGTAAGGAGCAAATAGCAACTGCCAGTATCCAACCACCTCCAGAAGTCAAAGACTTTAAATTGAAAAGTTTAGATGACTTGGAGAAAGTTTTTAATAAGAAATTTGAAGGATTTAAAATTAGTCCTTTAAATTTAGAAAATCTTTCTGATGAGGAAAGAAAAGAAAAACTTTCTGACAAAATTAATAAAATCTCAGAGAAGTTTGCTAGAAAACCAGTACAAAGGATGTACTATTATCATAGACCGACCCCTCAGGATGTTTTACTAGAAGAACCTGAGCCCAATTATTTCTCACAGAGTTATAGTGGTAAAGAAATCTATGAATGGAACATAGATGGTTTTACAGATAGGCAGATTTACGTTCGGGTACATAGGATGCTTATGTATAGTACTATCTGTAAAGTGAATAATAATTCTGAGAAAGCCATAACAGATATGATTATCGTTTGATTTACTGGCCAATTAAAAGGCTGGTGGAATAATTATTTGACTAATAGTCAAAGAGCAGATATTTTAGGAGCTATTAAAATGGAGAATGGACAGGATGTGCAGAATATAGTTTATTCTTTAGTTCTTAATATTATAGAATATTTTTCAGGAAGATGGTCTGATAATAGCGAGACCATTAGAACAATGCTTCAGAACCTAAGATGTCATACACTTACTGAATTCAGATGGTATAAGGATGTGTTCCTTTCAAGAGTCATGGAACTACCAGAGTGTAATAGCACTCACTGGAAGTCTAAATTTATACATGGGCTTCCCACTTTATTCGCTGAAAGAGTTAGGAAGACTCTTAGAGGTACTGCTATGAGTATAGATTATAATAGTTATACTTATGGTAAGTTAATAAGTGTATGCACTCAGGAAGGTTTAGCCCTTTGCAATGAGATTAAGCTAAACCAAGAGATCAAGAAGCACCGTCTAAATGAAAGACAACAATTAGGAGAATTCTGTGAGCAATTTGCCATAGATATTCCTAAAATTAAGAAACCTCATAAGAAGAAAGACCAGAAAGAGCCTTATAGGAAAAAAAGGAGAGTTAATTCTGAAAAAAGAAGGGAAAAGACCGAGAAAAGAAGGTCTAGTTATAAGAAAAGAAAGGAATTTATCAAGTCTAAAAAGCCCAACGCCTATTATAAGTGTGGTAAAGTAGGGCATTATGCCAAAGACTGTAAGGTTAAGGATAAGATTAAGAACCTTGACCTAGACGATAATATTAAGGATTCGTTATATAAGATCCTATTAAATTCATCTCCGGAATGCAGTGACACAGAATCTTCAACCGATGAAGATTTGAAGGTATTACAGAATGAAGAATACTATTCTTTTTCAGAAACGGAATGTGAACCTTGCAAGCAAGGGCAGTGTTGTGACAACAACACAGAAGATAAATTTTATAATATTTATTCGCAGTTTAAGGATTTGGTTTACAAGGATAGTGACCAAATAGATTTTACAGAAGGATAATATATTCTTCGAAGGAATGGCTTCTATGTATTTCTTCATAGAATTCTCTATCCCATGGATTATGAAATGAGATGTTGAAATCAGTTATACTGATAAAGGATTCCCTTGTCTCAATAGAACTTTTTATACAAAGTTCTGGAGTAAAATGCTTCTGATAAATAAAGAAACAGGGCAACTTCATGGCCAAGAAACTCTGAATAATATTGATAGAGCTCTCAAGAATTATAGTTCACAAAGAAACAACAATAATAATGCTGAAGAAGAAATCAGCCCTTTCACTCACATTAGCAGAAAATTGCAAATGAAAAAAGGAGCAGTATCAAAAGAAGAACTCATAGCTTCATATCTGGCAGAAGTCAGAAAGGATTTGTAAAGAATTTTGATACCGAAATATCAGATGATATATCAATGGCGTCAATAAGCAAAACCATTATATATATATATATATATATATATATAT
>MCJB01001492.1:279182-313643 GCA_002018475.1 Nicotiana obtusifolia | reverse complement strand
TATATATATATATAAGTCATTGAATTGCAGCAAGGCATTAGAGGACTTTTGCTGGGTAAGATTTCTTCTTTTATCGAGCTTGCTAAATATGATCACCACTCATCATTCTCTAGAACTTAATATTTTACTTTAATTTTTATTTTATAAGTTAAACTTATTACTTAGTAATGTATGTGATTTTTAAAATTGCATTGTCATTGAAATGAGTTTTACGCACAAAGCGTGTTCCCTAAAATTAGTAAATACAATTTATACATAATTTAGTCCTCAACTCCCTCATTTTCATAAGATAGGGGTACTTAACATATTTAACTCTTCTTTCTTTTCATAACTCCCACATGATAATTACATGAAATAGTTGTTATAATTTTTAACAGGCCTTCTCCACCATATTCAAATAACCCGAGTTAGCCGTGCCACCCTTCTTTAAATAGCGATAATTGACACCATTTCACTTTGAAATTTTTTTTGGGTGCACTTGCAACTGTAAAATCTTCCATCTGTTCCACATAAAAGAAAAATTAGAAATTAAAAGGAGATTTTAAAAGATCCCTTTCACACAAATAATTTTGTTTTGCATTGATCTTGGCCCCCTTTCTAATTCGGACATGTTCCCATGCACTTGCAACTGTAAAATGTCCCACTTCATTCATGTTTAATCCATTTCAGTAGTATTACATTATCTACTAAATGAAATGTCAGTAATGACACGGTGAACCATTCCGGCAGGTAAAGTTTGGTGTAGCAACCACAACTTTTCGAAACCTGTTGACCAAATCACCAAAACATAAAGTACTCATCCGTCTCAATTTAGATGAGATAGTTTGACTCGGCACGAAATTTTAAAAAAAGAAAATTTCGAACTTGTGGCCTTAAAAGCTTAAGAAATAAAAGCTTTGTGGGACCATGATAGTGTGGTTATAAAACTTCTTATTTAGGGTAAAATAGGTAAAATGAAGAGTTTAAAATTGAATTATTTTCAAATTTAGAAATTTATCATTTGTTTTGGAACAGACTAAAAAAAATACCTCGTCTAATTTGAAACGAAAGGAATAATAGGGAACTATTTAAATGAGAACAAGAAGGAAAAAGATCATTCGTTGATTGTGAATTCAGTTTTTCATTGTTCTCCATTAATTTACATTTATTAGATTGATAGGCATTACACTTGATCCTCAGTCATTCAGTTTCTATAAAAGTAATTTCTCAATAAGTAGCAGTAGGCATTAATCTTGCAAGAGAATAGGCATAGATACACATATCTATGTAAAACAGAAAGAAAACCACGCAAAGTCGCAGAACCCAACGATTAAGACAAGTCTACTACTTTTGTTGCCATAAACTGTCATAAATTTTCATTGACGAGTCTTTTCATCTGTTCCTCAGGCAAAATATGGTAAAAAGCACCAATCAAAATTGGGTTAAATTTCACGTCGTATATCCATGATTTTTTTTTCCACCAAAATCATATAACTTTTGTTTTCTCACACAAAAATAATATAACTATGACTTTTTTTATCAAAGTCATATAACTTTATTTTTTCATATAAAAATCATTAAACTTTCTCTGACTCACAGAAAAATCATAGTGGTCGAAAAATAAATTTTCCGGTAGTATTTACTTTTTTTATTTTTTTATTTTTTATTTTCAATCTAATAATTTATTAAATTAAAATAGAAAAAATATGAGAATATTTTTAGCTGTTCCCAATAATAATAGCCAATAATTGTTTTTTATATATATATATATATATATATATATATATATATATATATGTGTGTGTGTGTGTGTGTGTGTGTATTATATACATGTAATATACACATCCTATATATATTTTGACTAGCAAATGCAATTACTTTCGGCCGGCCGATTAATTTTATATATTTCCTTAAAATAGGATTGACCCAACCGAGCCTCAATACTCATATACGTAAGTTAAAATAATGCAAAAAGTGAATTCTTCCACCATAAGAAACTTAGTTCGGAATGTATGAGATTCCGATAAAAAAAATAAGAAAATATAAGTTATAATTAGAGAGCACTTGAAATAATAATGCTATCGATTTGAACAAAAATCTTAAAAAGAAAAATAAAAGATAGAAGCATCATGTTTTGAAGGATTTATTATTTACTTTTAGTATTATTTTAATTTTTATATATGAGTATTGGGTCGGGTGGGCCAAGTTGGGTTGGCTCATCCCTATTGTAATTGGATTATTATTTATTAGACTGAAAATAAGAAAATAAAAAATCACAAAATAAGAAAATACTACTAAAAAAATTATATTTTCTAATCACTATGATTTTTGTGTGAGTTAGTAAAAATTTATGACTTTTGTGTAAAAAAACATAATTATATGATTTTGGTGAAAAAAAGTCACAATTATATAATTTTTGCATGAGAAAAAAAGTATATGACTTTAATAAAAAAAAATCATAATTATATGATCATTTCTGAAATATACCCATCAAAATTAGCATTGGATCAGTTTCTGAGAAGGCAAAGGAGCAACTAGCACAAGTTCTTAAATAAAACAGTGTTTTACACAATAACCAAATGATCCTCCACATCACTTAAATGTAAAGAGAGGATTTTTTCCTTTTGTTGGTAAAGGAAATTTGCAAGCCAATTTACATGTATATCAACTATTTTATTGCTATTTGTTAACTCTCCTCCGTATAGGTATTGAGTGACTCTATCCATAAAAGTTAAATAGAATCAGAAAATAAACTTTAGTTTTTCTTTTCTTTTTTTTAATCTTTATTATGATTTGAACTATGATACCTAAGATTTATGCTCATTTTATTAACTTAACACTCGGTTAGTTTCTGAAATAAATAGCACAAGTTCTTAAAGTGAATAGTGTTTTACTCAAACAACCAAATGATCCACTGGATTTCTATGGCCCTGGGAAGACTAAACTTTCAAACAGATTCTACAGAGCGATTTTGAGAAAATTATTGTTCAATGACTTCTAAAATAATGTTTAGGCCACATTTCTTAGAGGTTGTACGGACCTATCTGGGACAGACTAGTTTGATGTGTAAAGTAACTCAACTTTTAAAATCAAGGGCACGTATTATTAATTTATGGGGAACTTCTCCAAGAAACAAACAAATGGAGTATTATTATATGGTTTCTATGAAAACTAAGAACAACTCAAAACAGGTTTCTCCCACAAATGTTAAATGTTTGCTCAAAAACTGGATGGAAACATAACTAGACTTGGAAAACTAACCTTCCAAAAACTTTAAAATCTAAATCAAATCCAAAGGCGACCACAAGCTGTATTTTTTCATTAGATTGTAAAAGTTTGAAAAAGGGCCTGTGTAGCCATAAGTAGGAGCATAACTCACAGATTTGAAAGGAGTCACATTACAATTGTCAGATGAAGACACCAAAGGGGAAAAGATTTAAAAACAGGTCCCGTTGGCCTTTGCCAAAGACTTAACCATTTCCCTCAACAAGGCAATTGGCAAAGACAAAAGTTAACAAACAGCCATATGCTAGTTCAAATTATTCAGATGTACAAAATACTATCTAAGGAATGGAGTACTATATATAAACCATTCTATATCAATTGGTCCAATCTTTCTTTGCTTGTTATATGCATGGATAGCTCTGGCCAGTTTGCTGAACATCCTTCCTATTTCTACCACCTGCTGCTCATACAGAAATATGAATCAAAATTTCACCCTAAATCCAAAAAAAAAAAAAAAAAAAAAAAAAAAAAAAAAAAAAAACACCCACCAGAGACATCATGAAATTAACATCTAATTTGTAGTAATAAACAGCCATTGATTAACAACTTAATTATATGCCCAATTCTTCATAGTCCTCATTATCGTAAAAGAAGTTCGACCGTAAACCCGAAAAATGAAAAGAAAAAAGAAATAGAGAAAGAGAGGAAATGGAGCTAATAGGAAATTCAGCTGAATTCATTGCCTAAAATGTTTGATTACACAGATAAAAAGTGAAATGGCTAAAAGATACAGCTTTACTTGTAAAAGAAACACATAGCAATTCTGCTTCAATTCCTAATTAAAGGGTAGTGCAGCCTACAAATTTTTTAGATTTATTTTTAAAATGATGGTGTTCATGCCAACTTTTTCACAGCTCAACTATTCTAACTCTCTACCAGGTAATATTGGCCATCAAATCAAATTTTAGCAGTATATATATTGAAAGTGTTCTAATGATAGATAATCAAGAGTTGGCAATTTGACCTGTTCAAAGGGGGCCTGAGTGGAGGGGATTTGGGACCTAAATAAAGAATGCCACAAATCCTCCCCTTAAACAAAACTGCCAAAGTTCTGGCCAGAGCAAATGTTATTTCTAACAGAAACTACAATCAGCAGGGGAAAAGCAGACATATAGTATTTCCAGAATGACCCAAAGATCTATCCCTCATTCAACTGCAACAAGGGGGAGGAAGAAGGAAGTTGTAATTAATCCACTGTTCTAAGCTTTGTTTCCCAAAATTTGACATCAGAACGAACTGCAATATATAATCAAAAGATATATACTATGAGTAGATCAGATGTCAGTTGCTTTTCCCAAAAGACAACTATTTTCAACCTTTCCCTTTGAAAAAGTGTAAAGATGAACAAAGAAAAGATGAAACTCGACTCAGCTAAGAATAAATAGGTCATGAAAATTAACCATGATACAGCGATGAAATTTTATAAAGTGACACAAGTACTATGACCTTCGTACTCACTTTTCCTGTATAACGTGATGTAAAGTAGTATGCGAAACATCAAATTTTTGCTCCCCAAAATTAGCACTGGAGAAAAATCAGGAAAATAACTTCCTGTTTTGAAACTGGATAGAAGTGCAAAGAGGCGAAAATAAAATTTCTGTGTTAAAGGAGAATAGTGACAAATAATAATACTTTTTAAATTCTCCCAAAAGAGAGAAAATTAGCAGGTTTAAATAAAATTTGTTTCTTTCTTCAACGTCTTTCCTCTTCTTCTTGTCAAACTAAATAAGGAATATGGAGAATTATACAATTATTCAGTTTCCTTCCCTTTCTTTCCATAGTATATGCATGGGTCCCAATAAACATGTTGATATCAATCGAGTTAAACAGAGTATCGTTCAGAAATGGATTAGTTTCCCTTTTCCAATTCCTCATGGAAAAGGGTGATGAAACCAAGTATTAGAAAAGGTCTAGGGCCGAAAACTTCAAAATTAAATTGGTAATGGGCGGGTATGAATTATGGCCACTAACCCCCTCCCCCTTCTTCCTTTATAAGAGGCAGGCCAAAGCCACTTGTATCTACCCATGACCCAGTGTTCCATCACCTTTTTCTTCATGGTGTTCAGATCAGTTTTCACGGGATATCTTACCGGCAACATGTACCGAATAACTCTATTCATCAAGATAGGACGTATTACCTAGTATTTTTTATATCCCGATAACTCTATTCCCCAAAGCTTTTACAAATGAGAAAAATTGCCTGCTGTTTTTTGTCTCCAATAAGAATTTAATCTGAAATCTCATGATTCCATCAACCCACTTTATTGACCATAAGACCACACTCTTAAGTGCAGATAATCGAGTAATTTTATCTATCAAAACTTATGCATGTGAAAAGAACCACACTTTTGAAGACTAGTAGTTGCATTTCTTCATCTTCTAATTATCTACTAGCATTATTTATAAGCCACGCCTACTGCCTCTCTTTTCTCCCTAACAGATTTACTAATAAATAAGCAGGCTGTTTTCTATTATTGGATAATTAGTTTTAACATCATTAAAAACACCCATTTTCTTTTCTTTACTTAAAAGGTATTTTATCAACACAAGTTCAAGACTTACATCTTAAATTCTAGTATATGATTTGGTATTCTAACTAGTATCATCTAATATCCATCTCGTTCAAGCACAACACTCGGTCACACACCAATATTCCTACTTAGTATTCCCCAAATGGCAAATAACCCACCCAACAACCAACCCAACCCTCACTTACCACCATCATCTTGCAAAAAAGGCAAAATAGGTCACAAGGAACCCATAAACTTACAACAATTAATTTTTGCACTTATCATCCCCTGTCAAAACTCAAAATAACCATTCTAACTCTCTTCTTTTAATCTGTCTTATATAACTTGGGTGACAAAAGTTTTATTTGTTCCTTTTTAAATAACATATCTAGTCAAACAAATTGAAAGGGAGGTGGGAGTAGTATTTTGCAAGTGATATCACTCACTGCTTTCTTCAATCTCATTCACATTGAAGGAATGAATTTCAAGTTAACCATACAAATAAATTAACAGTAAGAGTGGTCAAAAGCAAATTAGATTAATGAACTCGATGATATGATTGACTTGCCTTGTCTCTTCCTGGCATGAGGATGATTACGATAATCGTTGATGTTAGTGGGTACTCTCGGCAGGAAAACACCTGTTCCCCCAGAAGTAGAACTACCTCCTCCTCCATATCCACTTCCCACAAATGGCAAAAACCGGCTTCCCGTGAACCGGTCTTCATTTATTCTCAGGTTACGCATTCTGATGAACCGGTTCTCTTGCATCTGCAAAACCCTATTTCTTGCTTCAATCAAGCTCTCAACCTATCATCAATATATGCATGGAACTAGTACCATTTGTAAGAAAAATATATCCAGAAATAACACGAATTTATTTCAAGTTTCAACTCTACCTGGGGTGTATAAAACTGGTACGGATTAACACCACCGGTCCGAAGCAGCTCTCCCCCTCTATTTTGTTCAACACTCCCAGAAAGTGAACAATCCGTACACCTGCACCTCTCTGCCGGTCTGAACCGCTGAACATTACAAACAATGAAGAAATATTTAAAAACATAGTAAAAGCAACAAAATAGAGCTCCCACAAATTAAAGCAGTACAAACAATGGAGGAATATTTGAGAACAAATAAAAGCAACAAAACCTAGAGCTCCCATGAACACTAAAAATGGCAACACATAAATAAAATATAGAAGACCCTAAAAAGTAATTAAAAATGCCGCAGAAAAAAAAGGTACCTCAGAAATGGGAAATGGCTTTGGAACAGAGTGGGTATGAGGGAGGTGGTGGTTACGTTGATGAAGAAGAGAAAAAGCAGCGAAGCGTTGAATGATATTTTCATTATCAGTTTCTTGTTGTTCAGCCATTAAAGAGAGATGATCATTACAAGAGTAACAGCAACAAGTAGAGGTAGTGGGGTGGTTGTTTTTAAACTTGGGAGGAGTAAAAGTAACTGAAACTTCTTCTACAGGGAAAATATCAGACGGTAGCCATAACATTCCATCATCCAGATTTTCAGAAGAATCCTCCATTTTCTTCAAAATCAGAGTAGAGACCAGAGTATGTGTCTCGTGAAATTTCAAAGAGAGAGAAAGAGGGGTTTTCAAATTGACGTTACGAATTCTTTTTCGTCTGCTTAAAGAGAGAGTGAAGTGGGTTGGGTCACGTGACCAGAGGATTAGGGAAAAATGGGGCACGACCCAATAACTGGAAGCGTAGTGATAGGGAGGGAGGAGCTCAGTGGTCGCTACCATTTTTGGGTTTCTTCTCAACTTTGTAGAGCTGCAGCGTGACTTTTCCATTGGGAAGTTGACACGTTACAGCTCGGGGAGTTGCTGTAAATTGTTTTGGTTAAAGGACTGCATTTCACAAGTAATTTCGCTTTCACCCCTTTTAAGTTTTACAAAACTTGGGTAAAGTAATACTACTACTTTTTTCTTTTTTTTGACAGAAGGGTAACGTTTTTTGCAAAACCATTCTTTTTCCTAACCAAATGTCACTAAAAAAAACTTTTTTCATTTTTTGAAAAAAGTTACAAAACCTGAAAAACTTATACGTAGTATGTAATGGTGTTTGGTTGAAAAACTTCTCTAAATGGCTGAAAAAAGATATTCAAAAATGAATCTTTGAAATGAACGCGTTAATAAAGGTTGAGAGGAAACTATGAGTCATGGAGGATTGCTTTACGAAACCATAACCGGCTTGTAATGGAGGACTCTTTTTTCTCAAAGAATATGTACGTGTAATATTTTCTTTACTTTATACTACTACTAGTATTATGAAGTACCGAGTTCTCCAAAAACATAGAAACTCATACTAAGCAAAACCAACACAAAATAATGATTTTGAGCTTCTTGTATGGGCCAAAATTTATCATACTTATATGCGAGCCTAATCGATATTAAGAAAGTCTCGGAGGTTGCCACGTGTTGTCAATTTGGTTTCGACAAAGGATGAAAGCGAAGTCGAGGAGCCAACAAAGATCGAGGTCGAGGACGAGTACTTTCTTTAACAAAGCAATAATGACTAGTTTTAGAGATAAGACTTTAGAGAGAATATTGCAGTGAATATTCTTGGAATATGTAGTATTAGGAGTTTTGTGGCTCGTGTCCCCTTATAAATAGAAAGATATGTAGTTATAAAGGGGGATTGGACACGCATTTTAAAAGAACATCACTTTGACATTCTCTGAAGATTCTTGTTATATATACATATAAAATACATCTTATCTCAGATGTGATCTTAACTTTTCTCCCAAGATCCAAGAAGAATACGAATATTTTCAAAGGTTCATCAATCACTTATCATTGTCATGAGGAATATCACCGAATTCAACCTCTTTTCGGTTATCTCACTTGTATTTATTTACTTGTATGCCATTATATTTCATTTATTACTATTGAACATTGTCTTCTTATTTCTTAAGTCATTAAATACTGTTGTTCTTACATATTTATTGATACATGACGGAACTTGTGACATTTTGTCACCAAATCAGTTAAACGACCTTTTGGATATTAATTTTGGCTAAGATTAAACACTATCCTATTAGAAAATCTAATTGTTTAAACGTAGATCTAAATTTTGGGTTAAACAGTTTGGCGCCGTCTGTGGGAATTTTCTCAGCCAATCTTTTAGTTTCCTAGATCTACAACTGAAGTAACTTGCTAATCTAACAAATCATAAAGTTTATCTCTCATCTCTGTGCATACAAAATTTCCATGGCAGGTAACCAAGGAAACGGAACAAGGGCAACAGATAATGTTCCCCTCAACCTCATGAATGTTATCAACGAAGGCTATGACACCAATGATGAGGGGGCAACGGCTACGGCCTCTACCAAACAAGAAAGGTCACCCCCACCTTTTTGCAGCACAACAAAACCAAACGGAAAAGGACTCTCTACGTCCGCGGGAGAGGGGACGCCACCCTCTACGAAAAAACTCCTCGAAGCATGGCTAACTGATACCCTAGTCAGCGTACTCAACAAACAAGCTCCATGCACGACTACAGAAACCATAGGAGCCCACGCAGCACAGCAAGGGGACGAACTGGATGACTGACCAGACCCTCCAACTTCAAGTAAAACTCACGATGTTACTAACAGTGCAGGTGACAGCGTCCTCGCCACCGTCTTGAAAAGAATGGAAGAAATGAAAAATGAAAACAAGGCGCTCATACACCAAATGAAAGAGCACCAGGAACGAGTAGAGAAGATACCTGGCGCCCCCAAATTACTGCCAAAAAGGGATGCTGTTAGGTTCATAGAACAGCCATATAGCGAGGAAATGGCTCCACATTCCATACCAAAGACCTTCAAGATGCCCCCATATCTCAAAATATACGATAGGACAACCGACCCCGAAGACTATGTGACTCACTACGTCATCGCTGTGAAAGGCAATGACCTCACCAAGGAGCAGGTGTCCTCCATTTTGCTAAAAATATTTGGCGAAACCCTCACTGGAGGGGCATTAACATGGTATTCATAGTTACCAGCCTGCTCCATGGAAACGTTCGAACAAATGACCGATAAGTTCGTGACGGCACATACCGAGGCCAAGAAAGCAAAACAAGAGTAAACGACATCTTCACCATCAAACAATCCACAGGAGAGGGATTGAGGGACTTCCTCGCTCGGTTTAACAGGGTAAGGATGACCTTACCAAATGTTTCCAAAGGGATGGCCGCAGCCTTTCAGAATGGGTTGAGTAGAGAAGGTTCAAAAGCGACCAGAAAACTGTTGACCCGGTTAATGAAGTATCCACCAACCACTTGAGATGAAATCCATAATGCCTATTGTGCCGAGGTCAGAGCAGATGATGACGACCTCAACAGACTAACTCGACGACTCACCTTGATACAATTTGAGCCCCGAAAAGAACACAAAGATAACATGAGGAGAGATTATCCTGTACCACAGCCAGGCAGAGAGTGACATCAGCCCTATGTCAGGACGCCCGCTCCACCCCCCCTTTCGCTATGAAGACAGCCCGTCCAGACCGAGATTAGCAACTCACAGGAACGATAGAGGTATGCCCTCTTGTTATCTGCTCACAATTTTTGTGTTTCACCCACAGAGGTGGTATACGCCCTTGAGAAGCTTGGAACAAAGGTAAAATGGCTACCAAAGATGAGGTTCGATCCGAGCACCAGGAAATCTGACGCCCTCTGCAAATTCCACCAGGAATGTGGACACAAAAAAGAAGACTGCATCGCCCTAAGGCTAGAGGTAGCGAACCTGCTGCAGCAAGGGCACCTCAAAGAATTGCTCAGCGACAAAGGCAGGAATGCCTTAGCAAGGGGATGAGAACGTCCAGGCCCGCCAAAGGCCCATTCACCAGCTCATACCATCAATATGATTATTGGTGGTAGCAACGACGCCTCTATCAATGACATCAAGTTCACTGCCACCCACAAGATCAAAAGATCAATCACCCATGAACGGTATGAAGTTCTCGAAGATAGTATCATCTTCAATAAGATAGATGCCGACAGTTTTACTTTCCCTCACAATGATGCACTTGTCATTACTTTACGAATTTTAGATACTGATGTTAAAAGAATCATGGTACACGATAGAAGTGGAGCATGCATCATCCACCCCCGAGTCCTCGCACAAATGAGGCTCGAGGATAAGATAGTGCCATGTTGCATCAGACTAACCAGTTTTAACAATGCAGCTGAACGGACTTCGTGAGAAATTACACTCTCCGTTCTCGTCGGTGCGGTGACTCTAGAGACAACGTTCCACATCATGGATCAGGCCACCGCATACAACGCATCGTGGGACGATCGTGGATACATCCTATGAGAGCCGTCCCTTCCAGCTTATACCAAGTGATCAAATTCCTAACAGATTGGGAATATTCAGCATACAAGGGGAACAACGTACGTCTCGGGAGTGCTACATAATCGCCACGGACAGTACGACAACCCAACAAAAGAAAGAAGATGAAAAAGAAGCATAGCAATCAGCAGGGCCGAGGTCGTCACAAGATGAAGCTAAGAAAGTTATCATAGATCTCGAAATAGTCAAATTCGTAGAGTCAACCATAGAAGACCTCGACCCCATCCAATTAGATCATAGCGACCATATCAAAAAGGCCTACATCGGCTGCGAACTCCGAGAACCAGGTAAATTTAGTCAATTCTTAGTAACTAATGCGGAATTTTTTGCCTTTAGTCATGCAGACATGCCAGGTATCCCCAAAGAAATCGCCACACACAAGCTGAATGTCGATCCCTTCTACCCCTCGATAAGGCAGGTCTGACAAAAAGCCATCAATGAGGTCATCTATGAGAAAGTAGAGAAGTTATTAACGAACGGCTCCATCAGGGAATCAGAGTACCCCAAATGGATTGCCAACGTAGTGATGGTCAAAAAAGAAAAATGGGAAATGGAGGATGTGCATTGACTTTACAAACCTGAACAGAGCATGCCCAAAAGATTCATTCTCGTTGCCGCATATCGACCAACTCATCAATGCAACGGCGGGACACGAGCTATTAAGTTTTCTAGATGTATACTCGGGTTACAACCAGATACTGATGGAGGAAGAAGACCAAGAAAAAACTACATTTATCACCCATAGGGGAACATATTGTTATAGGGTCACGCCGTTTGGGTTGAAGAACGCAGGGGCTACCTATCAAAGGTTGGTCATGAAAATGTTCAAAGACCAACTAGGCAAAACCATAGAGTTATATATCGACGACATATTGGTCAAATCCGTGAAGGCAAAATATCATATCGACCGCCTGAATGAAGCTTTTGATATACAAAGACAGTGCAGGATGAAGCTAAACCCCGAGAAATACATGTTTGGCGTAGACTCGGAAAATATTTTGGCTTCTTATTATCGCAACGAGGAATTGAGGTCAACCCAGATCAAATCAAGGCCATCGACGGGATACCTAAGCAATTGACTACTAAGAAGCAAGTCCAAAGATTGACTGGTCGAATTGCCGCCTTATCTAAGTTCATCTCGCGGCCGTCCAATAAATGTCATAGGTTTTTTGGCGTACTCAAAAAGGATAACAGTCTCTAGTGGACCCCCGAATGCGTACAAACACTACGATAACTGAAGGTGTACTTGTCATCACCACCTTTACTCTCGAAACCCTTGCCCGGGGAGTACCTCCTTGTTTACCTAGCCCTCTCCGAAGTAGCAGTAAGTGCGGTCTTGATTCGAGAAAATAAAAGTACACAATCTCCTATTTATTATATCAATAAACACTTGTCGACGCCAAGACGAGGTACCCACACCTCGAGAAATTAGTCCTGGCCCTGGTCATAGCTTCACGAAAGCTTAGACCTTATTTCCAATGCCACCATATCTCGGTTGTCACCACTTTTCCTCTAAAAAGCATTTTACATAAACTCGAGCTATCGGGAGGGCTGGCCAAATGGTCCATCGATCTAAGTGAGCACGTATCAGCCTCGAACAACAATAAAGTCGCAAGTACTCGCTGACTTCGTTGTAGACTTTAGCGCAAAAGTAATGCCTAAGGCCGAGAAGGAAGCCGCCCAAGCTTCTCTTCAACCACAGAACCTCTAGGTCTTGTACACACACGGCGTATCCAATACTTCCGGGTCCGGACAGGGACTCGTACTCGAGGTCCCTACTGGTGAACTAATTCGCCAGTCCATAAGATGCGCACATATAACTAATAACGAGGTCGAGTATGAGGCCGTAATTGCAGAATTGAGACTGGCACTCAAATATGGGCCGAAGCGGTTGAAACTCCGTTGTGATTCTCATCTCATAGTTAAACAAGTTACAAGGACTTCCAAATCAAAGAATAACGATTGCAGAAATATCAAGCCGAGATATGTAAAGCTTGACCAGATCCCACGAACTCAAAACATCGAAGCAGACGGCCTCACCAAATTGGCTGTCATCACCAAAAACATAATGGCCAGAGACAGATGTGTAGTGCATCTCCTTAACTTGTCACTAGATTAAATCGAGGTAAAATCTATAAATTTAACTTGGGACTGGCACAGTTTTATTGTTACATATTTGCAGGATGGCATCCTCCAAAACGACAAAAAAGGAAGCTAAAAAACTACAAATGCAAGCAGCTAGATACAACCTCCTTCATAATGACTTATACAAGAGAACGTATGGTGGCCCTTTGGCAAAGTGTTTAGGCCCAAACCAAACCCAATGCATTCTCGAGGAAGTCCACAAAGGCCATTGCGGTGCTCACTCCGGTGATCGAGCACTCGTTAGGTAACTCATACGGGCCATATATTATTAGCCCAACATGAATAAAGACGCCTTAGAGTTCGTAAAGAAATGCGAGCAATTTCATAATACGCCTCAATAATCTACCAAGCAGGAGAACACCTTCGTTCGGTCACATCTCCATGGCCATTTATTAAGTGGGGAATGGATATCGTGGGTCCGCTCCCGTTGAGGCAAGGTAATGCATGATTTCTTTTAGTTTTAACTAACTATTTCTCTAAATGGGTGGAAGCAGAGGCATTTTCCCAAATTTGCGAGCAAGAGGTAATCGCTTTCATATAGAAAAACGTCAACCGTCAATTCGGCCTACCTAAAGAGATAACTGCGACAACGGACCCCAGTTCACAAGAAAAAGAGCCATCGAGTTCTTCGAAAAATGGCATATCAAAAGAATACTTTCAACCCCCTACCACCCAGCTGGCAACGGACAAGCGAAATCCTCCAATAAGACAACACTAAACATCATGAAGAAGAAACCTTAAGAGGAAAAGGGACTGTGGCCAGAAATACTTCCAGAAGTATTATGGGTGCATAGGACTACCCCGAAGACGAGCACAGGAGAGAGACCTTACTCCTTCATCTATAAAACAGGTGTCATACCAGTCGAAGTCGGAGAACCCAGCCTGAGGTACTCCATGAAAGCGGCAACAACAACGACGAGAATAGGAGGCAAGACTTCGACAAGGTCGAGGAGCGACGAGACATGGTGTACATAAGGATAGTCACTCAGAAATAGCAAGCAGAGCACTATTACAAAAAAAAAAGGCGAAGTTTCGATTACTCAAGATCGGATTTTACGTACTCAAGGCCAAAATCCAAGCAAACAAGGATCCACGAGAAGGCAACTTGTGAACAAACTGGGACGGACCGTACAAAATTATAGGCAAAGCAGACAAAGACTCGTTCCAATTGAAAACTATGGAAGCGAAGCTCCTACAAAACAATTGGAAGCAAGTACTTCAACTTCTATGGAGAGTTTATAAAAAATGGAAGAATCCTGTTTTTTGGTCTGTTTTTAATCACTGGTCGTAAAGCCTTCTTCGCGTTCGTGAAGGGCCTGATACGATCACGAAGCAGCAGCTCAAATAACCTATGCGTTAACGAGATACCCTTTGCATTCGCGAAGGCTTACACCCACCAGCCTACGCGTTCGCGAGCCTCCACTTCGCGTTCGCGTACAGTCCTTCGCGTTCGCATAGAGGAAAATCCTCCCCTGCCCAGTTCCCCCTTCGCGATCGCGGTAGTGGCTTTACGATCGCGAAGTACGTACACCAGAAACCAGTAGAAGTCCAAAAAAATAGATTTTTCCAAGTTTAAATCATCCGTAGCCTATCCGAAACTCACCCGAGCCCCCAGGGCTCCAAACCAAATATGCACACAAGTCCAAAAACCTCATACGAACTCGCTCGCGCGTTCGAAACACTAAAATAACACCTAGGACTATGAATCGGACACCAAATCAAATGAAATTTTCAAAAAAAATTTAGAACTTCTATTTTAACAACCGGACATCCGAATCACGTCAAACCAACTACGTTTCTCACAAAATTTGACAGATAAGTCATAAATATAGTAATAGACCTATACCGGATTCCGAAACCAAAATACGGACCCGATATCAACAAAGTCAAACGTCGATCAAATCCTTAAAGTCATTAAACCTTTAAACTTTCAATTTTCGACAAAAAGCGATAACTCGAGCTAGGGACCTTCGAATTTGATTCCAGGAAAACGCCCAGGTAAATCAAGATACGGACCCATCGGGACCGTCAAAATACAGATCTGGGTCCGTGTGCTCAAAATGTTGACCGAAGTCAACTCAAATGGATTTTTAAGGCAAAAGTTTATTTTTTATCAATTTTTAACATAAAAGTCTTCCGGAAAAACACCCAGACTGTGCACACAGATCGAGAAAGGCTTAAGGAAGCTATTGAAGGCTTCGAAATACAAAATTAAGATTTAAAACTCTAGATGACCTATCGGGTCATCACAAGTATGCTGGAATAAAATGTAAGAAGCAAGATATCAAATATGGGCAAAAAGGATCCTACGTATAATAACATATATATAATTACAGCCAACATGATTTTCGCTGGGATTTGGGTGATGAGATGTCGGTTTAATAGATAGAGTGCAGCTGGATTGTGATTGAAATGCAAATATATGTTAGCTAAAATTGTAAATTAAGATAATCTGCTAAGGCTGTGTAAAAAATTTTAAATTATTGCCTAGTTATGTTTTTTGCTCAAAAAATAGATTTTTACACGGTTGAGGATTTCGTTAGAATTACTTAAAAAAATAGCACCATTCTTTGTTTATTCCATAAATAGCATTTCTTTTTGCAGATTAAGCACACAATTAATGAGTATACATAATGCACAAATCATGGGATTGGTTCTTATCCTTATTTGTTTTTTCATACTCTTTCTCCTCTTATCCAAATTTCATTTAGCATTCATATTTCTATCTCTCTCTCCTCTTATTAGAGGTGAAAGTAGACGAATCCTAGTGACTTTTTGATCATTTATTAACCATTGTGCATATGATATATATAGTGTATATAATAGTATTAATTTATAATAAATGTATATACAACATATATGAATGTATATTTTCAAATATATGGCGTGTATATGTAATAAAATATATATAGGACATGTCAACTGTATATATTTTCATTTAGCAATATAATAAAATGTAAGAAGCAAGACATTATATATGGGCAAAAAGGATCCACGTATA
The DNA here is from genome assembly GCA_002018475.1 of Nicotiana obtusifolia. NCBI lineage: Eukaryota > Viridiplantae > Streptophyta > Magnoliopsida > Solanales > Solanaceae > Nicotiana > Nicotiana obtusifolia. Next base: position 297,369 of record MCJB01001492.1, on the reverse strand, counting down.
ATAACATATAATTAATTACAGCCACCATAAGTGGAAGTGTAACATATATTAAAATCATCATTACCATTTACCAATAAAATGAAGAGAAACATTCCTTAAATATAAAACTCTATAACGACAACATGATTTTCATTGGGATTGGGGTGACGAGATGCCGGTTTAATAGATAGAGTACAGCTGGATTGTGATTGAAATGCAAATATATGTTAGTCGAAATTGTAAATTAAGATAATCTGCTAAGGCTTTGTAAACAAATTTAAATTATTGCCTAGTTATTTTTTTGCTCAAAAAATAGATTTTTACACGGTTGAGGATTTCTTTAGAATTATTCTAAAAATGGCATCATTTTTTGTTTATTTCATAAATAGCATTTCTTTTTACAGATTAAGCACACAATTAATGAGTATACATAATGCACACATGGGATTGGTTCTTAGCCTTATATATTTTTTCATACTCTTTCTCCTCTTATCCAAATTTCATTTAGCATTCAAACCTCTCTCTTTCTCTCTCTCCTCTTATTAGAGGTGAAAATAGATGAATCCTAGTGACTTTTTGATAATTTATTAACCATTGTGCATATGATATATATAGTGTATATAATGGTATTAATTTATAAGAAGTGCATATACAACATATATGAACGTATATTTTCAAATATATGACGTATATATATGTAATAAAATATATACAGAATATGTCATATGCATTTTTATATAAATATATATAAAATACACTGATTATATATATATATATATATGTTATTTTTTGTATATATATTTTTAAATACACGTATAATATTTTTTTACATATATAAAATATATGATTTATCTACATATAATACCAAAAATCGGGCGGTTTACTAGTTTACAATATTTTTTGACAAACCCAAAAAACAAAAGAATTTTTCTACTTATTGCACAAATTTATTGCTTCTCAAAAAGATTAGTGCTACTCCAAATAATTAAAAATGAAAAAGAGAGAAGTATGCTGGAATAAGATATAAGAAGCAAGACTTCAAACATGGGCAAAAGGATTCCACGTATAATAACATATAATTAATTACAGCCACCATAAGTGGAAGTGAGAGAAATATTAAAATCATCATTACTATTTACTAATAAGATGAAGAGAAACATTCCTAAAAGATAAAACTCTATAACAACAACATAATTTTTGCTGGGATTGGGCTGATGAGATACCGGTTTAATAGATCGAGTCCAGTTGAATTGTGATTAAAATGAAAATATATGTTAGTCAAAATTGTAAATTAAGATAATTTGCTAAGGCTGTGTAAAATTTTAAATTATTGCCTAGTTATTTTTTTGCTCAAAAAATAGATTTTTACATGGTTGAGGATTTCTTTAGAATTATTTAAAAAAAATAGCATCATTCTTTGTTAATTCCATAAATAGCATTTCTTTTTACAGATTAAGTACACAATTAATGAGTATACATAATATATAAATCATGGGATTGGTTCTTATCCTTATTTATTTTTTCATACTCTTTTTTCTCTTATCCAAATTTCATTTAGCATTCAAATCTCTCTCTCTCTCTCTCTCTCTCTCTCTCTCTCTCTCTCTCTCTCTCTCTCCCTCTCCTCTTATTAGAGGTGAAAGTAGACGAATCCTAGTGATTTTTTGATAATTTATTAACCATTGTGCATATGATATATATACAGTGTATATAATGGTATTAATTTGTAAGAAGTACATATACAACATATATGAATGTATATTTTCAAATATATGACGTGTATATATATAATGAAATATACACAGAATATGTCATATACATTTTCTATATAAATATATATAAAATACACTGCTTATATATGTATAATATTTTTGGTATATATATTTTAAAAATACACGTATACCATTTTTTTTTACATATATAAAATATATGGTTTATATACATATCATACCAAAAATCGGGCGATTTACTAGTTTACAATTTTTTTTGACAAACCCAAAAAACAAAAGAATTTTTCAACTCATTGCACAAATTTATTGCTTCTCAAAGAGTTTTGTTCTACCCCAAATAATTTAAAGAAAAAAAGGAGAGAAGTATTGTCATGACCCGAAATTTCCACTTTCAGGGTTGTGATGGCCCCTAATATTTCACTTGCTAGGCAAGCCAACGTTAGAGGATCTTTGCTAATTTTTAATCAATTCAAATAAATAAAACTAATAATATCTAAGTACATCCCGGATCTGGAGTCCTAAGTTCACGAGTATCTAGAATCTCTACAAATAGGGTTTGAAATAAATACAACTGTCTCGAATGAAAAGAACAGTAAATAGGGGAAGTGGAAGGGGACTTCAAGGTGTGCGGACGCGAGCAGATCTACCTCAAGTCTCTAAATGCCAATCCGAGCTGGTACGCCTCACGAACAGCTGAGACCAATACCAAAATCTGCACAAGAAGTGCAGAGTGCAGTATGAGTACAACCGACCTAATGTACTTCGTAAGTGTCGAGCCTAACCTCGACGAGGTAGTGACGAGGCTATGACAGGACACCCACGTCATTAAACTTGTACAGACGAAAATATACGTACAAAATAATAGCAATTAAAAAATTAACAAGTACAATTGGGAGGGGATATGCGAAAAGGGTACAAGATACGGTAACTACAACAGGGAATAATAACAAGAATCAGTCAATAAACCTTCAATCAACAAACTGAAAAAGCATAATGAATAAAACTGCACGACATCACCTTAACAGCACAGCATTATCCTTCATGCTTTTACTCTCAATCTCACCATAAAATGATAAATACAGTATGGCATCACCCTTCGTGCTTTTACTCTCAATTTCATCATGAATCAATAGATACGGCACGGCATTACCCTTCGTGCTTTAATACTCTCCCTTACCATGTAAAATGAACATATAAAAGTAGGGAGATGGAATAAGCAATATCAAGTCTTATGTCAACAATAGTTCCACAATACCAATCTCAACTTCAGAAACAATACTCAATTATCACAGATAGCTCAAAAGTACGGAATAAACGATCAATTTATCAATTAACTAGTCTAAGCATGGATATCAGGATCAAAGAAAGAGATAAATTACAAGAAACAAGTCCCATCCGCATGCTTTAACCCAATAACAACGCATAAGTACTCATCACCTCACGTATACTTTATATCCAACATTTAAACAAGTAGCCAGTAGGCAAACCAGTCCTAATCCCTCAAGTCAAGGTTAACCATGACACTTACCTAGCTCCAAAAGTCGACTTAAAGCTCTATCGGAGCCTTTCCCCTAGAATTAGTCTCCAAACCACTCGTATCTAACCACAATTGACTCAATAATGTCAAATATTGCTAAAGGAATCAATTACAATGCCCAAGTTTAGAATTTCCAGACTTCTTCCAAAAAAGCCAAAGATCGACTCCGGGCCCGCTTGGTCAAAACCTGAAGTTCGGACCAAAATTTATTTTTCCATTCACCCTCGAGCCTGATTATGTAATTAATTTCAGAATCCGACCTCAATTTGAGGTCTAAATCCCTAATTTGCAAAATCCCTCAATTCTGCCTAAATCCCTAGTTTTCTACCATGGAAGAACAAAGATTAAGGCTAGAAATTAATGGGTGATGTTAGAAATGGAAGAAAACGAGTTAAAGTGTAGTTTTCTCTTAAGAATCGCCTCTAGGCCGAGCTCTAACAGAGAGTTTATGAAAAATGGAAGAATCCCGTTTTTTGGTTTATTTTTAATCACTGGGCGTCAGGCCTTCTTCTCGTTTGCGAAGGGCCTGCCCGATCGCGAAACAACGGCTCAAATAGCCTACACGTTCGCGAGATACCCTTCTCGTTTGCAAAGGCTTACACCCACCAGCCTACGCGTTCGCGAGCCTTGTCCCGTGTTCGCGAAGAGTATTGGTCAATTCCCCTCCCCTAGGACCACAAAGCTACGCGTTCGCGATACACTGTCCGCGTTCGCAAAGGGTAGCCCCCTCTCCACTTCGCGTTCGCGTACAGTCCTTCGCGTTCGCATAGAGTAAAATCCTCCCCTATCTAGTTCCCCCTTCGCGATAGCGGTGGTGGCTTCGCGATCGCGAAGTACATTACACTAGAAACCAGCAGAAGTCCAAAAGATCAGACATTTCTAAGTTTAAATCATCCGTAGCCTATCCGAAACTCAGCCGAGCCCCGGGGGCTCCAAATCAGATATGTACACAAGTTCAAAAACCTCATACGAACTCTCTTTTGCGAGAAAAACACCAAAATAACGCATAGAACTACGAATCGGACACCAAATCAAATGAAATTTTGAAGAAAACTTTAGAACTTCTATTTTAACAACCGAATGACCGAATCACGTCAAACCAACTCCGTTTCTCACCAAATTTGACAGACAAGTAATAAATATAGTAATGGACCTATACCGGGTTCCGGAACCAAAATACGAACCCAGTATCAACAAAATCAAACGTTGGTCAAATCCTTAAAGTCATTAACCTTTAAACTTTCAATTTTCGACAAAAAGCGATAACTCGATCTAGGGACCTCCGAATTTGATTCCGGGTATACGCCCAGGTCCAAATAACGACGCGGACCTGCCAGGATCGTCAAAATACGGATCTGGGTCCGTTTGTTCAAAATGTTGACCGAAGTCAACTCAAAGGGATTTTTAAGGAAAAAATTTGTTTTTTTAATCAATTTTTAACATAAAAGTCTTCCGGAAAATTATTCGGACTGTGCACGCAAATCGAGAAAGGTTGAAGGAAGCTATTGGAGGCTTCGAAACACAAAATTAAGGTTTAAAACTCAGATGACCTATCGGATCGTCACATTCTCCACCTCTAAAATAACCGTTCGTCCTCGAACGAACATAGAAAAATACCCGGGATGGTGAAAAGGTGTGGATATCTACTCCACATGTCCGACTCGGACTCCCAAGTAGCTGCCTTGACGGGCTGACCCCTCTACAGCACTCAAGCCGAAGGATAACTCTTTTACCGCAATTGACGAACCTGTAGGGCTAGAATAGCCACCGGCTCCTCCTCATAAGTCAAATTCTTTTTCAATTGGACTGAGCTGAAATCTAACACATGACATGGATCACCGTGATACTTTTAGAGCATGGACACATGGAACACCGGATGGACTGCTGATAAGCGAGGTGGCAATGAGAGCCTGTACGCCACCTCACTCACTCTCTCCAGAATCTCAAAGAGTCCGATGTACCTACGGCTCAACTTCCCTTCTTTCCGAACCTTATCACACCCTTCATGGGTGAAACCGGAGCAATACCCTATCTCCGACCATGAATGCAACATCACGAACCCTATGGTCGACATAACTCTTCTGCCTCGACTGAGCTGTGCAAAGTCGATCCTGAATAATCTTGACCTTATCCAAGGCATCATGTACTAAATATGTACCCAACAACCGAGCCTCTCCTGGCTCGAACCATCCAACTGGCGAACGACACCGCCTCCCGTATAATGCCTCATAGGGGGCCATTTGAATGCTCGATTGGTAGTTGGTATTATAGGCAAACTCCCAAGTGGCAAGAACTGATCCCAAGAACCCCCAAAATTTATAACACAAGCGCGGAGCATATCCTCCAATATCTGAATGGTGCGCTAAGACGGCTCGTCCGTCTGAGGATGTAATGCTATGCTCAACTCAACCTGCGTGCCCACTCACATTGTACTGCTCTCCAGAAGTGCAAGGTGAACTGCGTACATCGATCCGAAGGCGGATGATCTCGCAGATGTAAATCTCAGCCAATCACTTTGACGAATAGGTAACTGCCACAGGAATAAAATGCACCGACTTGGTCAGCTTGTCCATAATAACCCATATCGCATCGAACTTCCTCTGAGTTCGTGGAAGTCCAACAACAAAATCCATAGTGATAAGCTCCCACTTCCACTCAGGAATCTCTAATTTCTGAAGCAACCCACGAGGTCTCTAATGCTTACACTTTACTTGTTGACAATTTAAACACCGAGCTACATAAGCAACTATATCCTTCTTCATTCTCCTCCACCAATAATGTTGCCGCAAATCTTGATACATTTTGGCACCACCTGGATGAGTAGAATACCGGGAACTGCGGGCCTCCTCAAGAATAAAGTCACGAAGTCCATCTACATTGGGCACACAAATACGACCCTGCATCCGTAAAACTCCATCATCTCCAACAATAACCTGCTTGGCACCACCGTGCCGCACTGTGTCCCTAAGGACAAGCAAATAAGGGTCATCATACTGCCGCTCCCTGATATGCTCAAACAAAGAAGACCAAGCGACTGTACAAGCTAGAACACGACTGGGCTCTGAGACATCCAACCTCATGAATTGATTGGCCAAAGCCTGAACATCTGATGCAAGCGGTCTCTCACCGACTGGAATGTACGCAAGGCTGCCATACTCGATGCCTTTCTACTCAAGGTGTCGGCCACCACATTGGCCTTCCCGGGGTAATAGATGGTGATATCATAGTCTTTCAATAGCTCCAACTACCTCCTCTGCCTCAAATTAAGATCTTTTTGTTTGAACAAATATTGTACACTCTGATGATCCGTGAAAACCTCGACGATACGCCTTAAAGGTAATGCCTCTAGATCTTTAGCGCATGAATAATCGCTGCCAGCTCTAGATCGTGAACAGGGTAATTCTTCTCATGGACCTTTAACTGCCGCGATAGATATGCGATCACCCTGCCATCCTGCATCAATACTACTCCGAGCCCAACACAAGATGCATCACAATATATCGTATAAGATCCTGAAGCTGTGGGCAACACCAACACTGGTGCTGTAGTCAAAGCAGTCTTAAGCTTCTGGAAGCTCGCCTCAAACTCGTGTGACTATCTGAAGGGGGCACCCTTCTGGGTCAATCTCGTCAATGAGGCTGCTATAGATGAAATCCCCTCACAAACCAACGGTAATAACCTGCCAAACCCAAGAAACTCTGGATCTCCGTAGCTAAAGTGTGTCTAGGCCAGTTCTGAACTGCGTCAATCTTCTTAGGATCCACCTGAATGCCTTCTATCGATACTACGTGCCCCAAGAAAGCGACCGAGTCCAACCAAAACCCGAACTTTGAAAACTTGGCATACAACTGGCTATCTCTTAGAGTTTGAAGTACAATCCGAAGATGTTGCTCGTGCTCCTCTCGACTGCGGGAGTAGATCAAAATATCATCAATAAACACAATCACGAAAGAATCCAGATAGGGCTTGAACACCTGGTTCATCAAATCCATAAATGCTGCTGGGACATTTGTCAGCCCAAATGACATCACTAGAACTCATAATGCCCATATCGAGTCCGAAAAGCTGTCTTAGGGACATCAGATTCCCTAATCCTCAACTAATGGTAGCAAGACCTCAAATTAATCTTCGAAAACACCTTGGCACCCTGAAGCTGATCAAATAAGTCATCAATCCTTGGCAATGGATACTTGTTCTTGATGGTGACTTTGTTCAACTGCCAATAATCTATGCACATCCTCATCGACCCATCCTTCTTCTTCACGAACAACACAGGCTCACCCCAGGGCGAGACACTAGGTCTAATGAAGTCCTTATCAAGCAAATCTTGCAACTGCTCCTTCAATTCTTTCAACTCTGGGGGGGCCATACAGTATGGCAGAATAGAAATGGGCTGAGTGCCCGAAGCCAAATCAATACGGAAGTCAATATCTTTGTCGGGTGGCATCCCAGGCAGATATGTAGGAAACACCCCTGGAAACTCACGAACAACTAGTACTGAATCCATGGAAGGAACCTCCACACTAGAACCACGGACATAAGCCAAATAAGCTAGACACCCCTTCTCGACCATATGCCGAGCCTTCACATAAGAGATAACCCTGCTGGTAGAAGGGCCAAGAGTCCCCCTCCACTCTAATCGAGGCAACGTCGGCAAGGCTAAGGTCACCATCTTGGCGTGAAAATCCAATATAGCATGATAAGGTGACAGCCAATCCATACCCAAGATGACATCAAAATCTACCATATCGAGAAGTAAGAGATTTACACTAGTCTCAAGACTCCCAATGGTAACCTCACATGAATGATAGACACGATATACAATAATAGAATCTCCCAAAGGTGTGGACACATACACAAGAGCACTCAAATAATCACGAGGCATAACCTGTTATAAAGCAAAGTAGGATGACACATAGGAATAAATAGAGCCCGGATCAAATAGAACTGAAGCATCCCTACGGAAAACTAAAACAATACCTATGATAACAGTGTCAGGTGACTCAGCCTCAAACCTGGCTGGGAAAGCATAACATCTAGGGCTGGACCCCACCATTCTGAACCACGTCTCTGGGATGACCTCTAACTGGCTGGCCTCCACCTCTAATGGCCTGACCTCCACCTCTGGCTGCCTGACCCCTGCCTCTAGCTGGCTGAGTAGGTGGTGAAGCAGACGGTGCCGAAACTATGGCACGAGAACCCTGCTGCTGTGGGCTACGCGGTGCTCGAAAGCAAAATCTAGCAATGTGCCTCGGGTAACCACAAGTGTAACAGGACCTTGGTTGATGTGACTGTTGTCCCTGAAACTGACCCTGTCGGCCTGAGTAACCACCCTGAAAATGCTGGAGCAGAGGTACACTAATAGAAGCTGGTGGTGCACTGTACGCTAGCTAATCGGGATGAGACATATGAGGGCCGTGACCACCTTAAGCACTATGAGATGCCTGGAGCGCTGAATGATACGGCCTGGGAGGATGGCCTCTACCAAAAGTATCCCTGCCTCTAGACGAGGCGCCACTGAACCCACCGGAATGACGAGGCCTCTTATCAGACCCCTTCCCCCTCTCCTGAGCAAGAACCACCTCGATCCGCCTAGTAACATTAGTCGTCGTCTGAAAGGAAATCTCAGCCCCGGTCTATTTGGCCATCTGTAGCCTGATAGGGTAAGCGAGTCCATCAATAAACCTCCTTACCCTCTCTCTCTCTCAGTAGGAAGCAGAAGGAGAGCATGATGGGCTAGATCCACAAAACGAGTCTCGTACTGAGTAACAGTCATACTGCCCTACTGGAGACGCTTGAACTGCCTGCGGTAATCCTCTTTCAAAGTGATAGGGAGAAACTTCTCTAGAAATAACTGTGAGAACTGCTCCCAAGTAAGTGTAGGCGAACCAGCTGGTCTGGTCAACATGTAATCTGTCCACCACCTTTTGGCGGAACCCGTCATCTGAAATACAGCAAAATTGACCCTATTGGTCTCAACTATATCCATGTTCCATAGCACCTCATGGCAGCGGTCGCGATAATCCTGTGGTTCCTCAAAAAGTGCACCACTGAAGTGAACTGGGAAGAGCTTTGTGAACTTGTCCAATCTCAATAATGCCTCAGAAGACATGGCGGGCCTATCGCCGGCCTGTACTGCAACAACTGGCTGAACTACCCCAACTGGCGGGGCTACTAGAGACTAATACTGGGGAACCATCTGCTCCGGAGTGTGAGTAGTGGAAGTCTGTGCTCCTCCCCCAGCCTGAGAGATGGCTGGTGCCACAAAAAATGCACCGGCCTGGGCCAGACTCTCCATAAGGCCCACCAAACGGACTAGAGCGACCTAAAGCACTAAGGTGGCGATGAACCCCTCCCGGACCTGAGCTGGTCCAACAGGTACAGTCTGAGCTGGAACCTCCTCATAGAAATCTACCTAAGGCTCCACTGCCGGTGTGGCTGCTCGAGCTCTAGGCTGGGCTCTGCCTCTACCTCAGTCTCTAGCGCGACCTCGGCCTCGTCCTCTGCCCCTAGTAGGAGCTGCCACTGGGGGCTCCGACTGCTGTCCAACTGAAGATGTTGCATGTGTTCTTGCCATCTTTGAGAGGACAAGAGTAAAAGAGTTCAATCAGCAATGATAAAATAAAACCGCACGACAGAGAAGAATAGAAGTTAAATTTGTTCCTAAATTTCATAGCCTCTGGAAGATAAGTACAGACGTCTCCGTACCGATCCTTCAAACTCTACTAAGCTTGCTCGTGACTCGTGAGACCTAAGTAACCTAGTGCTCTGATACCAACTTGTCACAACCCGAAATTTCCACCTTCGGGGCCGTGATGGCGCCTAACATTTTACTTGTTAGGCAAGCCAATGTTAGAGGATCTTTAAGCCAATTTTTAATCTATTCAAATAAGTAAAACTAATAATATCTAAGTACGTCCCGGATTTGGAGTCACAAGGTCATGAGCTTCTAGAATATCTACAAATAGGGTTTGAAATAAATACAACTGTCTCGAATGAAAAGAACAGTAAATAGGGGAAGTGGAAGAGACTTCAAGGTCTGCGAACGCCAGCAGATCTACCTCGAGTCTCCAAATGCCAATCCGAGTTGGTACGCCTCACAGACAGCTGGGACCAGTATCAAAATCTGCACAAGAAGTGCAGAGTGTAGTATGAGTACAACCGACCCAATGTGCTCCGTAAATGTCGAGCCTAACCTCGACGAGGTAGTGACGAGGCTATGACAGGACACCCACGTAAATAAACCTGTACAGACGAAAATATACGTACAAAATAACAGCAAATAAAGAATTAACAAGTACAATTGGGAGGGGACATGTGAAAGGGGTACAAGATACGGTAATTACAGTAGGGAATAATAACAAGAATGAGTCACTAAACCTTCAATCAACAAAATGAAAAAGCATAATGAATAAAACTGCACGGTATCACCTTTCGTGCTTTTACACTCTCTCTTACCATGTAAAATGAACATATAAAAATAGGGAGATGGAATAATCAATATCAAGTCTTATATTAACAATAGTTCCACAATATCAATCTCAACTTTAGAAACAATACTCAATTATCACAGATAGCTCATAAGTACAGAAAGAATGATCAATTTATCAATTAACTAGTCTAAGCGTGGATATCAGGATGAAAGAAAGAGATAAATTTCAAGAAACAAGTCCCACCCGCATGCTTTAACCCAATAACAACGCATAAGTACTCGTTACCTGACATATACATTGTATCCAACATTTAAACAAGTAGCAAATAGGCAAACCAATCCTATTCCCTCAAGTCAAGGTTAACCACGACACTTACCTCGCTCAAAAATTTGACGCAAAGCTCTATCGGAGCCTTTCCCCTAGAATTCGTCTCCAAACCACTCGTATCTAACCACAATTGACTCAATAATGTCAAATATTACTAAAGGAATCAATTGCAATTCATAAATTTAGAATTTCCACACTTTTCCCCAAAAATCCAAAGATCGACACCCCGGGCTCGCTTGGTCAAAACCTGAGGTTCGGACCAAAATCTATTTTTCCATTCACCCCCGAGCTTATTATGTAATTAGTTTCGGAATCCGATCTCAATTTGAGGTCTAAATTAATAATTTGCAAAATCCCTCAATTCTTCCTAAATCCCTAGTTTTCTACCATGGAAGAACAAAGACTAGGGCTAGAAATTAATGGGTGATGTTAGAATGGACGAAAATGAGTTAAAGTGTACAAACCTATAAATTGATGTTGAGTTTTCTCTTAAGAATCGCCTCTAGGCCAAGATCTAAAGAAACAAGAAGTGCCCCGTAAGTCGTACTCTTTTTTTCGTCACTTGAGTTTTGTCCCAATAGGATTTTCTCAATGAGTTTTTTAACGAGGTGATGAGTGGGACACTTCAAGTTGGAGTATACGAGAACAGACTCATTTTTCATTACCCGAATCCTCAAGATTCTCCAAGTCGAACAATGAAGGGACTAGATATACCAGGACTGTGACTGGAACGCCAGCCAACACCCAAAACTTGTAACTTTCTGCAAAAAATTTCCCAAGGGCAAAATAATGTAATTAGAGCAACGTCGTCAAAGTAATAGAAATTCACATTTATTGAAACTGCTCTAATGAAAGTTTAAGTTCGACCAAGCTCGAACAACACCTATCGGCCCTCGGCCACGGTTTAACGAAAGGTTAAGTTCGACCAAGCTCGAACAACACCTATCGGCCCTCGGTCATGATTTAACCGAAGGTTAAGTTTGACCAAGGTCGAACAACACCTATTGACCCTCGACCAAGATTTAACGGAAGGTTAAGTTCGACCAAGCTCAAACAACACCTATTGGACCTCGACCAGGATTTATCAAAAGGTTAAGTTTGACCAAGCTCGAACAACAGAGGTCGGCCCTCAGCCACGATTTAGCGAAAGGTTAAGTTCGACCAAGCTCGAACAACACCTATCGGTCCTCGGCCATGATTTAACAAAAGGTTAAGTTCGACCATGCTCGAACAACACCTATCGGCCCTCGGCCACGATTTAATGGAAAGTTAAGTTTGAACATGCTCAAACAACACCTATCGACCCTCGGCCACAATTTAACGAAAGGTGAAGTTCGACCAAGCTCGAACAACACCTATGGCCCTCGACCACAACCTAACTTAAAGGCATGTTTGACTAGCTCAAACAACACCTATCGGCCCTCGGCCACATCTCAACCAAGAGACATACTCGACTTGTATAAACAAAGGGCCGATATGGCCCATGGCTATTCGGCCCAAAGGCTACAGCCACCTAGAGGACGACAATAATGAAAAGGATAAAGAGGCAAAACATGCAAGTACAACATACAAGTACAGAAACGAAACGCAAAAATGAAAAGGTACATGTAAACAAAAATCAACTTTGATATTCATATCCAGATGAAAAGTTTTTTACAAATGTGCTCAAAGATGCAAACAAAAATACACAAAAAGTTAAAACAAAAACTACTGACCATCGTCATCTCCACCTTCAACGCCATTACCATCCCGGTCTTCGACACCCTCTCCGTCCCTGCCTTGACCATAAGCGGAGTCATGCCAAGCATCATCTGTAAGCCGGTCCACACCCTTGTCCTCATCCTCCTCTGAACCAGGTCGGGGCGTAGCAGGATCATAACCACAAGCAAGCCGAGCCTCACGAGCTTTGACCCGAGCATCCTCGAGGGCTACCTCAGAGATAGAGCCTACTGTATTCAAGTCACGAAACACATCCAGTCGGGCATCAGCATGGATCCACTCCTCGTACAACTCCCAAGGAATGTTGGGATAATCAGAAGTATTAGACGAAGAGGGCCGCGCAAGCAGTTGGTCCTTCTCGGCCTTTAGAGCAACAACTCGATCATGAAGCTCGGAGTTTTCCTTGTCCGACTCCCCAATCCTCTCCTCAAGTCAGCCTTCCTTAGTCCTAGCCATTGACAAATCATTATCCCGCTCAGAATGGAGATTCTTGTTCGCTAGCTCGAGAATGTCAATTTTTCTCCGAGCATCCAGTCGAGAAAACTCCGCCTGCTCGAGCAACTGTTGCTTCTCAGCGACCTCCCCCATGAGAGTGTCAATTTCAAGCTGACATCCGTCCAACTGACTTCACAGTTGAACCTATTGAGCCTGAAGATCACTGCACTGGGCCTCCACGCCCTTACTTATCTCGAGCTCTTCTTCCTTTTTCTTCAAAGTTCCTTCGAGGACGTTGAACCTCTTTGCAGCCGCCATCGGCTCCTCGTCCTTTTTCTTCAGATCTTCTCTTAAGGCCGTCATGTTTCCCTCCTCACGCAGCCGCCTCAGAAGGTCTCGGTTTTTTTTAGGGTACTCTTCGTCTTACCCTTCAACTTCACATAAATTTCTTTACATCTTTTCTCCCTCCAAGCACTCTGAATTTTCAGAATGACCGTCTGCAAATCAAAGAAAAGGTGAAAGTTAGAACTCTCCTTGCTCGCAGAGCGGCATACCGAACAAAGGAAGCGACTACCTTACTTAAGAAATTGTTCTTATTCTTATTCTTTCTTAGTTGTTGTTCCTAATTGGTTTTAAGGCAAAAGGATAAGAATGGAAAATAACCGTACTTACCCTGAGAGCAAGACCTGATATTCTTTGACAAGGTACCGGAAATTATCTCCTTGAGGATCACACCCTCGGCGTGGAAGCAGAGAGGACCGAGAGCAGGGACCACTTCCTCGGTATTTCACAATAAATCACGATCCATTGGGATCGTGTGGTCCTAGAGCCTCCCTCCATCCTCACCTTATGTTGAGTGAGCCCTTCATCGATCATCCTTAGATCGTCAAGGTCCACATCAGAACCTAACTCATCGCCCTCATCAACGACGACTTTTCCTCTGTCATAAACTGGTGGAGAAACATCCAGTGCTGCCCTGGAGGATGAAGCCTCCTCTTGCCTCGCCCACGAGGCTGTCATTAGGTGTCTTCTCCACGACCATCTCCCCTTCGGGACACATCAGCATGCCCGCATCTGCCTCTTTTAGTTGTGGGGCCTCAAAGCTCGCCCCAATATCATCCCCAACATCGTCTTTGATGTTTATCGTCGCCGTCTCTCAAAGAGCGAAGTTATCCCCCACTGAATCGACGGCCACGGGAATCCCCCCCCCCTCCCGGATATCCACAGCCTTCCTCTTGCGAGGCCTTAGGTCTTATTCACGGGGGGAGTCTTCATCATCCTCATTAACAAGTAAGAACAACTGGGGAGCAGATACAACAGCTGGGATGGCGGCGGGTACAGACGCCTCAGCAGCCAAGACGGGAGCGGGTGTAGAAAGCGCAGTAGTTGCGACGGGGGCAGAGACAGAAGGCGTGGAAACCCTTCTCCTCCTAAATGTGGGCACATGCGTCCTATTCCTTCTGGAAGACCCCCTAACTGGAGGAAGAAGAAAAAGCAAAGAGGTTTTACTATGACGCAAGCTAATATAAAAAGAAAAATGGGCATGGCTAGAAAGGAAAAATTACCTGCGAAGGGAGGGCCAGTCTAAACTTCTGAAAGAAGCTCGGCCACTCACAAATCCCCACGGCGTGGGTAAGAATCTGCCCGGCCCATTTAGCGATACGTATAGCCAGAGGTGGAGGACGGTTGTTGGCTGCAGGGAAATAAGAATTATTTAACTAATTCGAAATAGACAAAGAGCTTCGAAAGGTAAAAACGAAAGAGACCTAAACACTTACGTGTATGGTTTCAAGCCTCAGGGAAACCGTAGACATTAGCCACGGTGGTCTCAGTTTTGATATAAAAGTAGTCAAGCCAGAATTTGTGACTGGCCTTGTCGTCCATCTTCACCACCAAGTATTTGCCTCCACGGTGAGGAAGGTTCAACATCGTCCCTCTGTCGAAGCCAGGTGCGAATAGGTGCACCAGATGTCGCACTGTCACCTCGACTCCGGCAAGCTCAGCAAATTTGGTCAGCATCTTGATGACCTTATAAACGTAAGGGCCGAGCTAAGCGGGGTAAAAGCCATAGTGGTAGCAAAACTCCTCTACCAGTGGTAGAAGAGGGAACGAATAGCCAATAATAAATGGGTAGGCACAGAGAGCACAATACTCGGGACGGTGAACGTGCACCTCGTCCTAATTAGCAGGAATCAGTTCAACACGGTTGGGAAGGCCAAATTTGGCTTTGAATTCAGCCAATTGCTTAGGTGTCATTGATGATAGAAATTTCCCCGGTGCCGCATCCGGCGATCGTTGAAACTTGGACCCGGCCTCAAGGTTGCAGGGGATGATCTCCTCCACTGATAGAAGAGTTTCATCCTCTACAGCGGCAACAACATTTTCTCTATGAGCAGGGACCACAACCGCCAAGGGGACGACGTGACTTCCTTCATCGGTATCAGATGGAAAGTTCGACATGGTTATGGAAGCAAAGAAGAATACTGCGGAGGATGTTGAAAATGCGATGTAGTATAGTGAACCAGAGGAGAGAAAAGTTCTAGAGTGAAAAGTTTGGAGAATGTAAAATTCAAATTCTGATGAGGCCATCCTTATTTATAGAGATGAAGGCACGGGACCCGAAACAGCTCATCATGGTTGACATAGGAATCGAAACAGTAGAGCCAATAAAAAGTCGCGCGAGAATCGATGCGATGCTTCGGGAACAGGCGTCATGATGTCATTTCTTTTTGTGGACTAGACGGTTCAGGAATTTACCTGGGAAAAATCAGGAGTTTGAAATACATGGCCCATGGAGAGCCACGTCCCTCATTTGTCATAATGACCACGACCGTTGTTATCCGCTCATTGAACTCGCCTATGAAGACAACCTCAACAAGCGGAGGAACTAACTGTATGGCCAAAAATTACCAAACTTATATGCGAGCCTAATTAGATATTAAGAAAGCCTTTGGAGGCTGCCACGTGTTGTCAATTTGGTTTCGACAAAGGACGAAAGCGAGGTCGAGGAGTCAACAAAGATCGAGGTCGAGGACGAGTACTCTCTTTAACGGAACAGTAACGGCTAGTTTTAGAGATAAGACTATAGAGAGAATATTCCAGTGAATATTCTTGAAATCTGTACTATTAGTTTTCTGGCCCATGTCCGCTTTATAAATAGAAAGATATGTAGTTATAGAGGAGGATTGGATACTAATTGTAAATGAATAATACTTTGACATTCTCTGAAGATTCTTGCTTTATATACATACAAAATATACCTTTTCCTCAGATCTAATCTTAATTTTTCTCCCACGATCCAAGAAGAATACGAATATTCAAAGGTTTATCAATCACTTATCATTATCAGAGGATATCACCTAATTTAACCCCTTTTTAGTTATTTATTTACTTAAATGCCATTATATTTCATTTATTACTATTGAATGTTGTTTTCTTAGTTCTTAGGTCATTAAATACTATTGTTGTTACATATTTATTGATACCTGATGGAACTTGTGACATTTACGAAATCAGTTAAACGACCCTTTGGATAGCTAAGATTAACTCTATCTTATTAGAAAATCTAATTGTTTAAACCTAGATCTAAATTTTGGGTCAAACGCCCCTTATTATTTCTTCTATTCTATTTTATGTGATATTATCTTTCTTTCTCTTTCTTTTTTTTTAATTTGTCTCTAAAAGAACCACTCTATAATTTTATTTTGAAATAATTAAATATAAACTTCTCATTTTACTTTTAATGACATAATTTTATAGTCATACAAAATGTCATAATATATTTAAAATTATAAATTCCAAAATTTTATACCTACAAAAATATTATGTTGTTTTAAATCATAATTATCAGAAGTACCTTTTTTGTTAAATTTTCATGTTTAATCAAATAGTTTCACATAAAATGGGATTAGAAAATGTGTATGATGCTTTAAGTTGAATAAATTTAGCAGTTAGTCATTATACTTTTGTTGATTACTCTAGTTTGCCTAGAATCAAAAAATTAGTGGAGTAACTGTTGAACTCTTCACAAAGTCATCAATTTTAACCGAGTCAAATTATCTCAGTCGAATTTAAGTAGTTCGCTCAAATTTAAATATAATGTTGCAAGTCTCAGACTGTTTTGGATCTCGCAAACAAATAAATGATATTACAATTTCATCTAACAATAATGAGGAAATTACTAATTAGAGGATTATGGATCGAATGTAAGACTTGTATCCACTTTTGGATCCATTAAGGAGAAAAAGGTGACATAAAACTTTTGCTACAGAATATGTCTCACCTTACTGCATCGAATATAACAGAAAATAATTAGATCTCAAATATATATGTCCACTTCGTAGGTCCAAAATGTATGTCTCGGAAAACAAATTTTAAGCTTATTTTAGTAATGAACTTTTTTTTTTTAAAAAAAAAAAAATCTGATTGAAATTAAACTTAAGATTGTATTAAGAAACTAAAACTTAATCATTTGGTAGTGTTTTCATCCTAATTCAATAGGCGCTTCTAATTGTTTCTAGACTTTGAAATATTGAGGTTAAATCCAAACGAGAAATTAGCCAAAATAAACATATTTGATTAGTAATCTGATAAAAATAATAATTAATTTATTATCACAAGTTAAATTAAGCCATAGTTTAAAAACCTTTATATTGTCAATATAGATGTATCTTGAATCAATTAGAGCATATAATGTTAGAAGTATTTAGAGCAAAAGACTAGAGATAATAAATTTATGAAAAAATGCATAAAATCCCCATCAAAGTAGTTGTCGTCTTCCCATTGTGACCTCTAAGGATGCGGAGGTCCTATTATTCCTCTCTAAGGCTGTGGCCCGTGGCGGGCCTGGGCCTAACAGGCCTGGCGGGCCTGGGCCTGAGGCGGGCTTGAGCCTAGCGGTCCCGGGCCTGGCGGGCTCGTGGATAGGGACCGGCCCGCTACGGGCCTAGGCCCGCGGGCGCAACGGGCCTAGCGGTTTTTTTTTAAATCAACGTAAATTTCTTTTAATAAGCATATATATATATATA